>JAKVQF020000712.1:0-16155 GCA_023091115.2 Trypanosomatidae sp. Fi-14 | reverse complement strand
TGTGTGTGTGTGTGTGTGTGTGTGACGCCGTGTCTTTGTCTCGTGTTTGTCGGCGTGTGTGACGCTATGGGACTGTCTGACATTGACGAGGACGAACCGCCGCTGCCGTGCAACGCGACTACGCAGCCCACCACCACCACAACAACGGCTGCTGCAACAGCAACGACAGTGCAAGGTAGTGCAGGCGTCGACGATGTAGGCAAAGTCAACCTTGACGACCTGTTTGGCCTTGTCGGCGGCACACAAGGCAGTGCGACGCGCAACAACAACAACTATACAAGCAACAACAACACGCCAGCCATCGTAGCGTCACCGGTGGCGGCTTGGTCAGCAGGCGCCGTAGCATCGTCCTCGTCGACGTCGCCGTCGTCGACAAACGCGCATGACGTCCTCGACAGCTTGTTTGCTGTGCCAGCGACAGCTGCTGCAGCTAGTGCAGGGCAGCAGGCGTTGTCGTCGTCAGGCGCAGCAGCAGGAGCAACAGCGACCGAGGGCGCGGCGGCGCCGATACTCTACGTGGACGACACCACACAACTGGCATGTGACATGAACAATGCCGCACGCCGTGCAGACGGTGGCAACAACAACAATGGCGGCAACAGCAAGACGGGCGGCATGGGTGGTGGTGGTGCGCACGCGGCCGCTACCGCGGCAACCTCTGTCAACTTGTTCGACTTGTCGAAGCCGGTGCAGTGGCAGCGTCACGAGAGCGCCGAGAGTGTGCTGGCGGCGTTTGAGCAGCAAGGCAAGCGTCGCGGCTACGATGACGCAAACAGCCTGGCAAAGTTGACGCGCAACAAGGACGACAACAAGGTCAAGGCACGACTGCTCGCACTGATGAACTACTATGACGTGCTCGACGTCGCGCCAACTGCGACGACCGAGGAGATTCGACAGAGCTACAAGCGCAAGGCGCTGACGCTGCACCCTGACAAGGCTGGCCAGCGCCAGACAGCGGAAGAAGCGGAGCTGTTCAAGATCATCACGAAGGCGCACGAGGTGCTGACCGATGACGCGCAGCGCGCCGCCTATGACGCACAAGTGCGCAACGAGGCAAACAATGCTGCGGGCGACGGCAACTGGCTGCAGCACCTGCGACCAAGCTAGCAACAGTACCACAAGTTGTGTATACGTATATATATGCGCGCACGCACGCACGCACGCAACAATACGCTTGCGTGCGTGTAGTCTGTTGTGCGTGCGGGCGCGCTCTGTCGCCGTGCTATACATGTGCATACATACATGGTGTGCATGCACACATGCACGTGTGTATGTGTGTGCTTGTGTTTGTATGTTTGCATTGTTGTGTTGCTTGCTGTACAGTAGCGCTACACACACACACACACACACATACACATAGACGTAGGCTACAGACGACGATGCTGCGTCGTTCACTGTTGCAGCTGAACTGGCGCGACCAGGGCATCAGCTACTTGCGCTACCTGAACGTGTGCAACGAGGCACTGCACATGGCAACCAAGGAGAAGGTGCGTGCCAAGTACACACGCTTCTCTGCACCCAACTACACGGCACTGCGGCCCGATGGCACGGGCTCGTACGAGGAGGTGAAGCGCGTGCCTGTGTTTACAAAGGACTACTAGTAGCGTGCAATGTGTGTGTGTATGTACAGTCGTAGGACATGTAGCAGATACCGTGTAGCGTGTGTGTGTGTGTGTGTGTATGTGTGTAGGGCAGTAGTGACGACGGCAAGCACGATGCATGTTGCGTGTGTGTGTATGTTTGTGCGTGTGACGATGCCATGTGCTGCTTTGCACAATGCATGTAGGACAGAAGCGTGACGAGCAAGCAGCACACACGCGCGCAGTGTGCTGCTGCAGCAGCAGTAGTCATTGACAGCGACGACGACAACAAGAAGGCAACATGCCGTGGTATCTGAGTGCCTTTCGCGTTAGCTTCAGCGCCGTGTACGCCTTCATGGCAGCCACGCAGCTCAGCTGGATCGTGCAAGCCGAGGACCGCTACCGACGCTCACTGACCTGGCGACCCGCCATCGCCACCGTCACCAACCACCACCTCGAGCTCACACGCCTCGCCGCGAGCCGTGTGAAGTACAACTTTGACGTCGACGGTGTCGCGTACACGGGCAGTCGCTTTCGCAGCGGCGGTGTGTGGGCCGAAGAGCACATGCGCGACCCGCAGCTGCTCGGTGTGGGCACGCAGATGGTCATCCACTACAACCCCGCCGACCCGCGCGAGAGCGCCATGATGCTGCGCACCGATCGTGGCACCGAGGCGATGCTGTGTGTGGGCGCGCTACTGGCGGCGCTGCTGTCCCATCGCGCCGTGCGCTGCGAGACGATACTGCCCAACATGTACTATCGATTGCTGTCCGTGGACCGACGTGCGGCGGAGCGTACCGGTATGCGGCGCTCACGAGCACACGCGCTCACGCCAATGACATATGGCAAGCAGTCGGGTGCCGTGTAGCGCGCACACACGCACACACACACACACATACATTACACTGACATTTGTTGTGCAGCCATTGTGCTTGTGCACATGTTGCTCGTTGCATGCGTGACAGCGTCGCCTACACACGCACACACACATATACATACACAGCATAGATAGCACAAACACACATACATACATACATACATACATACATGCGATCACGTCGCAGCACAGGCACGGCCGCCGCCGCGACGACGTCATCGTCGCCGATGTCGTCCTCGTCGTCGCCGCGGTCGGCCGCACGACGCTCATGTGCCACACCACACACACGCGCAGACGACGCACGCAAGCCCGTGACGCGAGCAGCCGCAGCAGCAGCAGCGGCGCCGGTGCACTTTGACGTCGCCACACTCGAGCGCGAGCTGGGCGTCGACGACAGCTACGTCATCCTTGGCATTGACGAGGCGGGTCGCGGGCCGGTGCTGGGGCCGATGGTGTACACGGGTGCGCTCATCGCCCTCGGTGAGCACGACAGGCTGCTGCACGAGTGTCGTGTGGCGGACAGCAAGACGCTCGACGCGGCCGCCCGTGCGACGGCGCTGTCGCGGCTGCGGCAGCTGCCCTCCTTTCGCACCTTCACGGTCGTCCTGTCGGCGCGCACGATCGCGTCGGCAATGTACGGCGGCCGTGACAGCAGCAGCAACCTCAACACGCTCAGCCATGACACCGCCATGCGCATTGTGCGCGCCGCCACACTCGCCAGCGCTGGCAAGCTGTGTGCCGCCTTTGTCGACACGGTCGGCCCGCCCGAGTCGTACGCGCGGCGTCTGTGCGGTCGCTTTCCGCACCTGCGCATCACCGTCGCCGCGCGCGCGGACAGCGCGTACGCCATTGTCTCGGCCGCGTCGATTGTTGCCAAGGTAACGCGTGATGCACAGGTGCGGCGTCTGCTGTCGCCGTCACCGTCACGGCGCTTGACGTCACCGCCGCTGCAGCAACAAAAACGAATGGACGATGACAACAACAACGACGGCAGTGACGACGGCGAGGACGCAATCATTGACAGCCACACCGCCACGACAACGGACAGCAACAACAGCAACAACGACGGCGACACGGACACCAACGAGGGTGACAATGGCCTCGGCAGCGGCTACCCGAGCGACCCGAAGACGGTTGCGTGGCTGCGGCGTCATGTGCATCGCTTCTTTGTGTACAGTAGCGACTATGAGTTTGTGCGGCAGTCGTGGGGGCCGGTGGTGGCGCTGGCGAACAATGCGCGTGTGTGTGTGCCGGTGGTGTTCGCGCACGAGCTCGACGACGCGACGCGCAAGCGCGCACGTGCTGTTGGCGCAGCAGACGACAGCGGCAACAACAACAGCGGTGGTGGTGTCGACTTGCGCACGCGGATGCAACGCAAGATGCAGCAGGCGTCATCGGCATCGCTGTTGTCGTCCACGCGAGCGGCACCGCGACGACATGCTGTGTATACGCATCTGCTGCGATTGCAGCCAGTCGCCAGCCTGGATGACGTGTAGTAGCGACGCGATGTTTGTGTGTGTGTGTGTGCACACATTGTCATAGAAGCTCGTACACAACCTCTGTGAGAGTGTTTGTGTGTGTATATGTGTTTGTTTGTGCATGTGTTGTTGTTGTTGCTGTATGCACACACTAGCATACTGTACATAGAGCACAAGCACACGCACACATACACATACACACGTACGCAAGCGCGGTGTCATGGCGCAGCAGCACGACAGTGACGAGCGCACGACAGCGACAAGCGCCGCCGCACGTGAGCGTCGGCAGCGGCGGTCACTGCCGCCGGCGGCGTCGTTGCTCATGCACCCGTTGACGCTGTTGGTGTGCACACTGCTCGTGCGTTTGCTGTGTTATCGCTGCCGCGACGTGTTTGAGCAGCACACGACGCGGCAGCCACCACTCGGCTACCCGTCCCTGCGTCACCTGCTAGCAACAACAACAACAACAGCGGCAGGAGGAGGAGGAGCGTACTATGGCAGTGAGGGTAGCACCATCGCGCCACTGCACTCACTGCGCTTTGCTCTCGTTGCGCCCTCACTCGAGGCAAACACGTGGCGCGAGCTGCTCTACTGGCGACGCACACTACACGACGAAGCGAGCGATCATCGAGCAGCAGCCGCCTCGTCTTCCTCCTCCTTGACGACGACGACGCCGTATCATTTGTTGGCGCTGGCGCCGTGGTACGTTGCCGCGGTGCCGCTATCACTGCTGCGCCTGTTGCACGGTCGTGTGCGCGCCGTCACGCTGCTCAGCGTGTGTGATGCGGTCACGGCAGTGCTCGTGGCGCAGTGGCCGTCATGCCATGCTGCTCTGTTGTACGGCATGCTTGTCTGCAACCCTGTTGTTGTCTTTGCGTGCGTCAGCGAGTCGCTGACGTCGCTCGAGCTGCTGCTCATGACGGTCGCAATCGACTGCGTGCGACGTCGTGGTGGGGTTGTCGGCGGCGGCGCGCGTGTGGTGGTGCGGCGCGGTGCGCTGACGCTGCTCAGCGTGCTGGCGGTGTCGTTGCTTGGCAACGAGTTTGTTGCCCTCGCCATGGCGGCGCTCTTTCCTGTCGGCATGCGCAGTCGTCGTGGTGCGTGTGCGGTGGCGATGCTGCTGCTGCTGACGACGGGTGTCCTCGCACTCGTCTACATGCACGCGACGAGTGCGGTGGCGATGCACACGTCCTTGTACGCACCACCCGGGCTGACCGCGACGTGGTATGCGCGTCAGGTCGTGTTGCCTGCCTTTGCGCGTCTGTTCGAGCTCGTACACGTGCAGCTGCCGGCGGCGATGACGATCATACTCGCGTTTGCGACACCCTCGTCGCGGTCGATGATGGCGCGAGGCAAGACAACGACGACAACAAGCAGCAGCAGCAGCACAGCACGCATACAGGCCATGCGTGATGTAGTGGCGCCGCTCTTTGACAATGCGGCCGTCATGGTGATGCTCTTCGCACTGCTGCTGTCACTCTACGCACGTCACCACGTCACGTTGCCATGTGTGTGCGTGGCGGTGCTACTGCTGTACAGCGCCGTCAACCCCGCCGCGTACAAGACGGTGTGTGTGCGGCGGCGTCGCGAGGGCCGCGACGACGCCGTGGTCACGCGCTCGCCGCAGACGCGTGTGCGCGTGGGCGTGCCCCTCTTCTGCCTCCTCATGCTCCTGCCGATGCAGTGTGTGCTCTACCACGGCTGGGTTGTGTGCAACACGGTCAACGCCAACTCGATGCTGTTCTGCCAGGTGGCGACGATGCTGATGTTTGCGCTGTTCATTGCGGTGTGGTACAGCGAAGTGGCCGCCGACGCCGTTGACCTGGAGGAGGTGTACGAGGACACGCACAAGCGCAAGGCAAGCGACGAGTGCAACAGCAGCAACGGCAGCGGCGGCAGTAGCACATCGTCAGCGACGACGACAAGGACGCGAGCATGACAAGGCAGACAACAGCCGTCAACGCGATGCAGACGAGACGCACAAGCATGTGGCAGTGTGTCATAGCAAGTACACACAACACACGCACATGCATGTACATTCATCTGCCTGCCTGCCTGCGTGCCTGCATGTTCGGCTCGTCACTTGCGTGTCTCTGTGTGTATGTAGCGACATGACAACAACATCGTCCACGACGGCGACGATGGGCAGCGGCGGCGGCTGCGCTGCGAGTGTGGCCAGTGACACCGCAGGCCGGCCATCGGTGCGTCTGCTCGTGCTGCTCGCGGGCGGGTATCTGTTCTGGGGCACCGCACAGACGGTGAGCCTCAAGTGGACCGACCGGCTCGCCGCACCCGGCCACAAGGCGGTAGTCCACACCCCACTGACACACACAACGACAGCCGCCGCCGCCGCGCAGGACGCGGCAGGTGTCGTGCAGCCGTCGTCGACGGTCGAGCTGACACCGCATCATCTCTTTGCCCATCCGTTCACGCAGGTGCTGTTCATGTTCACCGCCGAGGCGTTGTGCCTGGTCGTGTTTGCTGCCATGCTGCTGCGACGTCGCTATGGTGCGGTGCTGCTGCATGCGTGGCGTCACGCACGACGTGGCAGCCACCAGGGCAGCAACAGCAACAGCACTGCCGCAGTCGCAGTCGTCAAGGACGACGAGGACGATGCGGACGCTGTCGTTGTGCGACCGGCAAGGCTGCGACGTGGCGTTGACGTGTCACTGCCGTGCAATCCGTGTGTGTGGCTGCTGACGAGTGGCGCTGATCTGCTCGCCAGTGTGGTGCAAAACGTTGGCATGACGCTGACGACCGCGTCGCTGTTTCAGATGTTGCGCGGGGCGACGGTGGTGTGGGTCGCCGCCATCTCACACGTCTGGCTGCATCGCCGCTTTGTCAAGGTCGAGCTGTGGGGCATTGCGTGCGTTGTCGTCGGCCTCACACTTGTCGGCCTCAGCACACTGACGCGCACCCCACACGCCAACAATACGACAACGGCAACAACTGCTGCTGCTGCTGCAGCCGCCGCCTCGGACGCGTCGCTGCAGACGCTTGGCAATGTGCTCGTCATCTGTGCACAGGTCATGCATGCGTATCAAGGTGTGTGTCAGGAGCGCCTGGTGCGACTATACAAGGTGCCGCCGCTGCAGATGGTCGGCATCGAGGGTGTGTATGGGGTGTGCCTGACCCTCATGCTCCTCGCACTGCTGCAGCTCGTGCGCACCTCGACGTGGGGCCACGACATTGTCGCCCTGCGCGTACGCGCGACGACCGTGCCGCTACGACTGCCGTCGCCACAACATAGCGGCAGCAGCGGCAGCGTTGACACCGTGCCTGCCGTCACGCTCGTGACGTTGCACAACTGGGCGCGTGGCCTTGACGACGCGAGCACCACACAGATGCTCTACACGAATGTGTCGTGGCTGTTTGCTGGTGGCGGTGGCGGTGGCGACCACGTCATCGCCGCCGCGTCATCGTCGCCGCTCGCGGCGGTGCGTGTGGCGGTGCCGTTTGACGATGTGGTGCTCGCGTTCGAGCAGCTGTCGCAGTCGGCGCTGTGCGGCGTTGCGGTGGCCATCTACGTGCTCTCGAGCTTCTTGTACAATGCACTGCAGATGTACATCATCCAGTACATGTCCGTCGCCGCGACGGTGATGATTGGCTCACTGCGCAATGTGACGGTGTGGGCGTTTTGTCTGCTCTGGCCCGATGTGTTTGCTGAGACGTTCAATGTGGTGCAATTTGCCGGCTTCGTCTTTCTCCTCTTCGGCAATGTGCTGTTTCAGCGTGTGTGGTTCAGCCGCTTTGACGACGTCCTACCACGCAGCGTCGTCGACGCGTGCCCGTGGCTGCTGCGCGACCGCGTGTGACGCTGCGAGGCTCGCGTGTGCTTGCCCACGTGAGTGCGTGTGCGCGTGTGTGTGTGCGTGTATCGGTATCGATGCACGCACACAAACAGAAGCACATGTATACGTGTGCATGTGTGTGTGTGTGTATGTGTGTATAGTGTACAAGGTGCGTATCTGTATTTGTGCTTGTTTTTTGCGCATTCGTGCACACAGTGTTGTCTTGTTGCGTACGCGACGATGTGGTGTGTCACTGCGTGTGTGCATGCACTCGCGCCGATGACGGGCAGGGGGGTGCTGCACACACACACGTGCACAAACGTTGTGCTTGCTTGCTATTGTTGCCACGTAGTGTGTTTCCTTACCTACGGTGTACACACACACACACACTGACATACGCTACGTGCGAGAGTGTGCGCGTACTCTGCTGTGCCGTTCATGTATGTACGCGTGACGACAATCAGCCCAGACGAGTCGCTGATCATTGACGAGGAACACTTTGTCAGCACACCGCCGCCGTCACCCTCGTTGTCATCCTCGTCGTTATCATCGCTGCTGCGATACAGTGCATCAGCATCGCAGCATGCACTACACGGCGTCGACGACGATGTCGCGCGTAGGCGGCGCACAGTGACACCACCGCCCCTGCTGCCCACGCCAGCAGCAGTGCCATCACGAGGAGCTGTCGTGTTGTTGCCAGACGACAAGGACAGCGACACGACACGGCAGCACAACAACAACAACGACAGGAGCAACGGTGGTGTGGACGAGGACGACGTCGCCGCTGATGGCGACAAGGCACATGGCAGACTGCGCAGCTCAGCGCTGCTGTGTATACTCACCGAAAGTGAGGCGGCGGCGCGTGCGTGTGTTTACCTTGTCGAAGCCGATGCGCGACGACGCTGCTGCGCGGCTGTGCTGCGCACACTACGACAATGTCGACGTCGTGGTCGTCGCAGTCGCCGTTGCGCACACGAGAGCGCTGCCACAGGCAAGCACGCGGAAAGCGTCACGACGGTGACGACGAGGACGCGAGGCAACGCAGACACGCCTGCAACAACAACAGTAGCAGACGCCGACATGGCACTGGTCGACGCGGCGGCGTGTGTACCTCGCAGCCCTGTCTCTGCCGTTGCTGTCGTCGATGACATGACAGCGGCACTGCAGCTGCTTGCCTTGCCGTTGTCATCGACGTTTACCATGTGCTTGTCGCCGCCACCACCACCACCGTTGCTGCTGCAACAGAAGCAGCTACAACAAGACGACGACGAGGAGTGTGCAGATGTGCGTGCTGTTGCGGCGGTTGTTGACCACTACGTCGATGACGCCTTGCAGCGCCTACGCATGCGTCGCTATGTACACGGTCACACATGACAGTGATGCGAACAAACACAAGCGCGAGTCATGTCGTGTTGCAGCGATGCAAATGCGTGTTTGTGTTTGTGCGTATGTGTTTGTGCGTATGTATATGTTGTTGTTTTGTCACATTGTTGCGCTTGTAGGTGTTGTTGTGTGTTTGTGTGTGTAATGTGGCGTCTGACGTTGCTGTGTCGCTGTACAGCAGCGGCAGCAGCCGCCGCCGCGTCGTCGCCGTGGTGTGCGATGGCGAGCGACACGCCGTCGCCGCTGTCCGAGGCAGTGACGTGTGTGCGTACGTTCGGCGTGTTGTGTGACGAGCGGCAGTCTACGCACAACAACTGTGCTGCTCTATGGCAGTTGCGTAGTGCCGATCCGCTGCGACCGTGTGACGATGGCCTGGCTGACATGGACGTCCATGACGACATGTGCAGCAGTAGCAACAACAATAGTGCCGCTGCGACGACGACGACGACGACAGCGACTGGGGCGCCTACGACGTCGTCGTCATCGTGGCTGCCGCAGCTGCATGCACTCACACGCAAGCAGCGCGGCTTGTGTGCCGAGGCACAGACGATGGCGAGCGGGTCGCGTGTGACGGCGCTGACGTCGTCCATGGTGAACATTGCACACATTGAGGGCACAGTGGTCGATGTACAGCTTGGCTATGCGGTGCCACCGTCGACGACGACACAGACAGGCAGCAACAACAGCAACAGCAGCAGTAGTAGCAGTAGCCGCACAAGCGCTCACAGCGAGCGGGAATGCAGCAACGTTGTCGTTGTCGACGTGGCGCGTGCGCACGAGCTGATGCTGCAGGTGTGGCTGCATGTACGCGACATGGACGACGACGACAGTAACAACAGCAACAGCAGCAGCAAGGCGTTGCGGTGTACTGCAGCTGCAGCTAGTGCAGCTGCCGTGCCGCTGTGTGTGTGCTGCTATGTGTCACTCGCTACCGTGCGCAACAACGTACGCAGCAGCATGCACAGCAGCAGTGACAGCCATGGCAAGGATGCAGCGACTGCAACAATGACGGACGAGGCGGTGCTCGACACGTACGCGCGTGCGCTGTCTGCGGCACTGCTGCAGCGTCGTGTCGTGTTCACAGGACAGCTGCGCAGTCAGCTGCGGCATGACGTGGCGGTGTCGCGTGTGGTGTGTGTGCCGGTGTTGTGGCTGCCGCCTGATGGTCTGCAAACAGGCCACCACGTTCTGCCTGCCTAACGTACACAAACACACACACACATACATACACAACAAGGTGTGTGTGCATACACTGGCTGTGCATTGCTTGCGCGCACACGTGCATCGCGTCTTCTCGTGTACATTGTGTTTACGTGCGTGTGTGTGTGTGGTTGTGTGTGTAGCAGGCAAGTATACATGATGCTGCAACGTCTCTGTCTGCTGCGCCGCTGCACACGAGCACACAGCGTCATGGCGACGAGTGCGTTGCCGTACACGATGTCGCGCCGCATGTGCAGCAACAGCAGCAGCAGCAGTGACAGTGCGACTACGGCGACGGACGCGACGAGCACAAGGGCGGCTGCAGCCGAGGCAACGACCACGACGCCCGCGGCAACACCACAGACGACCGCCACTGCCGCCGCAGTGGGCGGTGTGCCGAGGCAGGCGACGATCAACAGCGTCACACTGGTTGGCGTTGTGCATGATGTGCAGACGGGCTACGTCTTCGAGGACGCCGTCACGCAGTTTACCTTGACGACGACGAGCCTCGACACGACCAACCCGCTACAGGAGTGTGTCATTGAGAAGGACCACCACACCATACGCTGCTACGGCGACGTGTTTGCGCAGCAGATTAAGGCAACGATCAAGGACGGCAACGTCGTCTGCGTCAACGGGCGTCTGCGGCTGAACCCGCAGCTGGAGGCGTCGTGTGGGAAGTATTACTACTACCCATACATACATGTGCAGCCCCCGCATGGGCAGGTTGCCGTTGTGTATGGCGACCACCGCACACCGCCAACGCTAGCGAATGGCAACAGCAGCAGCGGCAGTGGTGGTGGTAATGGCAAGACGGATGCGGCGGCCGGAGGCGATGCTGACCGTACCGCGTCGTAACGATGTGTGCAACATAAGTGTGCATGTGTGCATGTGTGTGTGTGTGTGCTCGCACAGGAACGATGACGTGACGTGCATGGCATCGCTCGTGTGTACTGTGACTGCTCTCCTTGCGCGGATACGCACAGTAACGACAAGGTTGTCGTGTAGCCGTTGTGTGCGTGTGAGAGACTGTGTGTTGTTACGTATGTGTACGCGCCAACACACGCACACACAGACAGACATACATAGTTTGCACAGACACTTATACATGTATATATACAATCATGCAAACTCGTGACACGTACGACGGCAGCGGCGACGCTGGCGAGGACGACGCCGCGCACGAGGTGCTGACGGCAGAGCAGGTGCTGCAGCAGGCGCACGCAAAAAGCTTCGCCGACGTGCACTGGCTGAGCTGCCGTGACGTGCACTATGACAACATTGCCGTGCTGCAGCACCTGTGCAACGTGCGCGTCATCTCGATGGTCAACTGCGGCATCACCACGCTGCAGCCGTTCATGCACTGCACATCGCTCGAGGAGCTGTACCTGCGCAAGAATGACATTGTCAACTTGCGCGAGGTCACGGCACTGAAGGGGCTGAAGGCGCTGCACACTCTGTGGCTGAAGGACAATGCATGTGCGACGCACGAGTACTACTACGCCTTTGCACTGCACTGTTGTCAGCGTCTGCGACACTTGGACGAGGTGAATGTCACACACGACCTGCGCCGCGTTGCCGCGCGTCAGCTCGTGCCACACATTCTCGACGCCATCTTGGCGTGCGACGACGCGGGGGCGGCGGCGAACAGCAGCAACAACAACAAGAGTGGCGGTGGCGGTGGTGGTGGAGGTGGAGGCGGCAGCAGCAACAACAGTGGCAGCAGCAGCACCTGCAACAAGACGCCGCAGCTGCGCGACGCCTCACCGCGCGATGATGGTCACAGCAACGACGTCGTGGCCGTCGCGTCACCACCTCGACGACAACAGCAACAACAACAGCAACAGCAACAACAACAGCAACAGCAACAGCAGCAGTCGTCGTCGTTTGCTGCGCATTTTGGTGTAAACACAACAACCACGAGTGAGCATGGGCTAGACGCATCGTCGGGTGCGGGCGCGGGCGCGGGTGCGTCGTCGATGATGATGATGACCAGTGGTGGTGGTGCTGGTGGTGGTGCTGGCAACTCGGTCGGCAGTGTCGACATGGTCGCCTTCACGACGCAACGTACACAGCGTGCCATGCTCATGTCGATTGTGTCGCTGCTGCCCGAGCTGACGATCAGCTCGCTCGAGTGCGTGCAGGACGAAGTTGCACGGGTGCTGCAACGTCGGCGCGCGCTGCTCGTCACGAGCGACCGCACTGTCACATCGCATGGGGCCGACTGATGCGGAGGAGCACTAACGAAGACATGGCGAACAAGCAAATGGACAGGACAGACGCACACACACACACATGGAGTGCGAGAGCGAGAGGCGATGAGGGGTCACAAGGTCGTGCATGTTGTAGCGTGTAGGTGTGTGTAGTCACGACGTGTACGCGACCACACACACACACATTCACTAGGCGCACATGCATGTGTGTGTATGCGTGGACACATGCACTCATTTCAGTTTGTGCGGGCAGTGCATTGCATTGTTGTCGTTAGTAGCGTAGCAGCGAGTGCATACTTGTGTGTGTGTGTGTGTGTGTGTGTTGTGTGCGGTGTGTGTGTTTGTCTACAGCCATGACCATGTCGACGGAGATTGAGCAGCACATACTGCGCAAGTATGACGTGCAGACGCAGATTGGCCAAGGTGCATACGGCGTCGTCTGGCGTGCCATTGACCGTCGCACGCAGCAGGTTGTTGCGCTAAAGAAGATCTTTGACGCGTTTCAGAACTCGACCGACGCCCAGCGCACCTTCCGCGAGATCATGTTCCTGCACCGACTGCAGCACCCGAACATCATTCGCCTCCTGCACGTCCACCGCGCCCTCAACGACCGCGACATCTACCTCGTCTTTGAGTACATGGAGACGGACCTGCACGTCATCATTCGCGCCAACATTCTCGAAGACGTGCACCGGCGCTACATCACCTACCAGCTGCTCAAGACGATGAAGTATCTGCACTCGGCCGAGATACTGCACCGCGACATGAAGCCGAGCAACCTGCTCGTCAACAGCGACAGCACGATGAAGGTGGCTGACTTTGGCCTGGCGCGATCGATCTTGTCGCTTGAGCAGGAGCAGACGATGCGGCCGGTGCTGACCGACTATGTCGCGACGCGGTGGTACCGGCCGCCTGAGATACTGCTCGGGTCGATGCGGTACACGAAGGCGGTGGACATGTGGTCAGTCGGCTGCATCCTGGGCGAGCTGCTCCTCGGCAAGGTGCTCTTTCCTGGCCGCTCGACGACGCAGCAGCTCGAGCTCATTCTCAACGTCACGGGCGAGCCGAGTGCGGGTGACATTGCCATGCTCCACTCGCCCATTGCCGAGACGATACTGCGCTCTATTCCGCGCACGCGCACACGTGCACTGACGGAGCTGCTGCCCAAGGCCTCGGCCGACGCCGTCGACCTGCTCTCGCGACTCATTCGCTTCAATCCGGCGGAGCGCATGACAGCGGAGCAGGCGCTCGAGCACGCCTATGTGGCGGCGTTCCATCAGCCGCAGAATGAGCCGGTGGCGCCGGAGCCGATTACGATTGCGCTGCCCGACGACACGCGCTTTCGCCTCGAGAAGTACCGCGAGCGACTGTATGAGGAGATTGCCGCCGCACGACGACGTGCACTGCGCAGGCCCGAGGTGGCTGCTGCTGCTACAACAACAGCAGCAGCGGCGCCAGTGGACAAGACGGCAGACAAGGCAGCCGCCGCCGCCGTCACGGCGAGCAGCAGCGGCAGTGCTGGCAATGGCAGTAGTGGCAGGACCAAGACTACCACTGCGGCTGCGACGACAATGACAAGTAGCAAGACGCCACCGACAGCTGCAGCAACAACAACAGCTACAACAACAGGTAGCAACAGCAGCAGCAGTGGTGGTGGTGCTGGTGGCGGCGGCGCTGTCGTCGATGCTGTGCGCGAGGCTGCGTCGCAGCTGCCACGCCACAGTAGCACCAGCAACGTCAGCCACCACTCACAGCAGCAACACCGTCACCACAGCAGCACGAGCAGCAACGCAAACAACAACAGCAGCAACACGACGCTTGCGGCAAGCAGCGGCACCGCGACGAGCGCCATTGCCCATGGCAGCATGAACACAAGTGGCAACAACAACAACAACAACAACAATGGTAGCAGCACCAGCTTTGTGCGTGTGCGCAACATGAGTAGCAGCAACAGTGCAAGCAGCAGCAGCAATCACGCGCACCACCACTACGGCAAGTCGACGGCGTCGCTGTCGGCAGCGTCGACCTCGGCAGCCGCACCTGCCAATGCTGGTAGTAGTAGCAGTGGCGGTGCTGGCAGCATGAACGCGGCCAACACGAGCGCAGCATCGACGTCCTTGTCGCAGCAACAGACGACAACAACGACTGCGCCGCGTGCGACGACAACGACGGTGCCGTCGTCACTGCTCGGCAATGGCGTTCGCAGCGTGGTGCATCGACACTACACGACCACGTCGGCGTCGTACGGCGTCGTGCCACGCACCAACGCAAACGCCACGTCGTCATCGTCGCCAGCGTCCACCTTGCACGGTCATGCGCACGCCACAAGCACGCACGGCGGTGGCGGCGCGACTGCGTCAACGCTGACTGCTGCACCCATGCGCACAATGGGCAGCACAGTGACCAAGACGCTGGCGGGTGACACGGCTGCCGCGCGAGTACACACGCGCTCCACCTACCTCGCTGGCACGCGTGGTCTGCAGCGGCCGTCGTCGCTGTCCGCCTCGTCTGCTGCTGCTGCGACGACGACGACGACAGGTGCAAGCGACGACAAGGTGCGAAGTCGTTACGAGGCACCTGAACGCAAGTGATGTACACACACACACACACACATGTATGCGTGCAGTGTGTTTGTGTGTGTGTGTGCACGACGCGCTGTATGTGTCGATGCGATTGCTGTACAAGGGCGCTACACACATATATATACGTGTGCGTATGTATGTATGTGAAGTGTTTGACGGGTCGAGGTCAGTATGTAGAGGGCAGGTACATGGATACGAGTGCAGTAGGCGAAGAGTATAGTGTGTGCGTGCCTGTGTGCGTATGCAGATGCATGTACGTGCACAGCGCCAACACATGCACACGTACACATGTAAAGACGCAAAGATGTGACGTGGACGACTATGCGCATGTGCGTGCCTGCACACAAGTCAGCTGCGCATTCATGCTGCGCATTTTTTGTTCTCGTTGTTGTCTCTTGCACACTGCGTAGCACACACACACGAGCCGAAGGACAAGCGCGCAAGCACACATTCACAACTTACACACATACACAAAAAGGGGCAAACTGCGTAAACGCATAACACTGACGTCGTTGTAGCTACTCGTACACACACACACACACACGCACACAGGCAAAGCTGGGCGACGTGTGTAGCATCGATAAGTATACAAGTATATAATACATACGTTGGTGTATACATAACTGTGTCGTACAGTACACGTACACAAGAACACGTAGTAGGCACACAATATATATATATATATATATATATGTATAAACCGTTGTATTTATAGACTGTTACAACAACAGCAACACTACATACAAAGACACACACACACATCACTCCGTACAAGACAAGAGACGCTAAACAGAGAGAGACACACACACACACACATACAAGCAACACACACACTTGCTTTGTGCACAGGAGTGGCAAGGTAGTTTGTGTATAAGCGTTTTGCAGCAGGCGTACATGTACGTCAGCGAGCAAGCGCACGACATCGCCGGCTGCCGTGCCGTGTCGCCTCCGACCGGGCGCACGAGCCCAGCGAGCAACATTAGTGACCGCACCACACCGACAGGACGTCGCTCGCCCAAGACATACTATGAGCGGACGACGACGGTGCGCT
>JAKVQF020000711.1:0-16088 GCA_023091115.2 Trypanosomatidae sp. Fi-14 | reverse complement strand
GTTGCACACGGCACGTGCAGGCGTCGTGACACACGACGACGTTGCCTTGTCGTTTTCGCTCTTTGTGCAGCTGCTGCAGCAGCGCCTGGGCAACATTGTAGCGCTGTGTGACGATGACGTGGCGACGATGACGACAGCAGACGCGGTGACCGCGACGCGTGCGGCGCACGGCAGTGGCAGCGAGGACGATGTCGACGTACGTGCGGCCATGCGTCTGCTTGACGTGGACGGTGATGGTGTGCTGAGCGAGCGCGATGTGCGACAGTATGTGCAGCAGTACACACACACGGATGGCAATGACGACGACGACGACACCGCGCCGCTGACGTCGGTGCACCCTGACGTGGTGCGTGTGGCGGCGATGCACGCGGCCGAGCTGCGTGCAGCACTACAGGAGTGCGACATGGACGGCGATGGCGTAGTGACGCTGTCGGATGTGTACGATGTGCTGGCGTCATAGCATACACGCGTTTGTGCGTGCAGATGTATATTATGTACTTGTCTCTGTGTCGGTGTGCTTGTGTGGCGCGCATTGCTGTGTGTATGTGTGTATGCTCGTCACCTGTCCTTGTTGTTGCTCGCATGCCGTCTGTCAGTGACGTGGTGACGTGATGGGAGTGCCGCTGCTGCTGACGTGGCTGCGGCGTCGCTTCGGTGCGTGCTTCTTGCCCGCCGAGGCCGTCGCCGTGCACGACGATGACGACAGTGAGCGTGTGGCTGACAATGTGTACATTGACCTCAACAGTCTGCTGTACCAGGCGGCGGCGCTCGTGACGGCGAGCAGCGCGCGCTTCGCCTGCGTCGACGACGCCGACGCGGCGGTGCTGGCGCGGGTGTGCGAGTTGCTGGACGATGTGCTGTTGCGCCTCCTGCGCCCCCGCGCACTCGTCTACATCGCCGTCGACGGCGTCTCGCCGCTGGGCAAAGTGTCACAGCAGCGCGCCCGACGTCGACGTGTGCGCGCGACACCACCACAGGCGACGGCCGTGGCCGCCGCCGACGGCGACGTTGACGGCGCGAGTGCGCTACACACGATGGACGAGTTGTGGGACAGCAACAGCATCAGCGTCGGCACGCGCTTCATGTCGAAGACGGTGGCGGTGCTGCATCAGTACGCCGTCAGCCGCACAGAGCGCATCAATGCACAGCGTTGTCGCGTTGCCGCAGCAACAGCAACAGCTGCAGCAACAGCGGACAAGACGACAGCAACGACAGCGACGAGGGCAGTGCAGCCGCTCGCCTTTGTCATTGACGATGTGCTGCGGCCTGGTGAGGGCGAGAACAAGATCATCGAGGCGATACGTCGCTTTCGTGTGCAGCCCGACTACAACGCGAACACGTCACACATCATCTGCAGCAACGACACGGACGTCATTGTCAGTGTACTGGCGCTGCACGAGCCGCGCATGCACATACTGCGTTACGAGCCGCCAACCGTGCCGACGGCGTCAAGCCGCACATCTGCTGCCGCAGCACATCACGTCTATGACAGCAGCAGCAGCAGCAGCAGTGCCATGGCCGTGTCGCAACCGCCGCTAGTCGACAGCTGGCGCTGCACCTTCTTCAGCATACATCTCTTTCGCGAGCGACTGCGCGCTCTCCTGCTCGGCACACCCGTCGATGACAACAACAACAACAACAACAACAGCAGCAGCAGTCCTCGTGCAGCAGCAGATAATGGTGCTGCAGATGGTGCTGCTGCTGCGGTTGTTGACGTGACGAGCGCTGACAGTGTGCGCTTTGAGCGCAGTCTACACGACGTCGTCTTCGCACTGCTGCTCTTTGGCAACGATTTTTTGCCCACTATTGGTGGCAGTCTACACGAAGGCAGCCTCGAGGCGCTGCTGCAGCTGCTCGCCTGCGACTTTGTGCCGCGTGGCCGCGTCGTGGTGGATGCGCAGACACACCACATCGACGTCAGTGCCGCGCGTTACCTGCTAGCCAGGCTGACCGAGCTGCGCGGCGGTGACGTGAGCGGCGAGGAGGCGATGGGCGGTGGTCGTGGCGGCGGCGGCGCGGGACTGCGTGTGTACGATGGCGACGGGGCAGACGCGCGTGGCGGTGACGCATGGGGCTATGACAAGAGGTCACAAGGCGGCACGAGCAGCAACACTACAGCAGCAGCAGCAGCAGCAGAGCGTGCGCGCAAGGATGACGACGAAGACGACGAGGAGGAGCAGAAGCACAAGTGCTACTGCTACTGGACGATGTTGCAGTGGGCACTGCAGTATAGTGTCGGCATTGTCGAGCACTGGGGCTGCTACTACCCGTACAGCACAGCGCCCTCGCTGTCCTTGCTCAGCACGCACTGCGGCTTGCTCTCGTATGACGCACTCGTCGCCACGGCCGCGGCGCGGCACGCAAGCAACAGCAAAGACAGTAACAGCAACAAGAGCAGCAAGAGCGGCAACAAGCAATACAGTGGCAATGCGATGCATGCAGCAGACACATCTGTGACGACGAAGAGAGCGATGCGCAGTCGGCCAGTGGATGCAATGACGCAGATGCTCATACTGCTGCCACCGCGCAGCGCGGCGCAGCTGCTGCCAGCTGTGTTGGTTGCACACTACAACGACGTCGCCGCGCACGTGCAGGCGCCTGTCGAGCAGCTCAACTTTGCCCTGATTGACGCGTGGTGTGCGTCCTTGTACAGTTCGCTCAGCGAAGACGACCGCACTCGCTTCGACGCGTATCGCGTCTTTGCTCGCGACGACACGCTGCCGCTGACAACAACGGCAACGACAGGCAACAGCGACGCGATTGCGTGCACGTCGATGACGGCGTGCGACGTCGTCTTTGCTGCCTACTGGCCCGAGTCTATGTGGCACGCTGCCGTTGCCGAGGCAGCGGCCACGATGACGAAAGCGACGACCGCAACAACAGCAGCGTCGACGCGCAACAGACTGCGACAGCAGCAGTCGACAACGACGACGACGGCGATGACGGCGGCGGCGGCGGCGGCGGCGCGCACACACGCAACGGCAGCGTCGACGTTTCAGTTCTTCGCCGCACGACCGGCGCAGCAGTCACTGCGGACTGCCGCCGCCGCTCTACTGTCGTCGTCGTCGTCGCCTGCCACCACGTCACACCGCGACGTCGCGACAACGACAGCGGCAGTGTCGAGTGCAAGCGAGCTCACTGCCGCTGTCGTTGCCACTCCTACATCACCACAGCCACCACAGCTACAACAGCAGCAGCACGAGGCAGGCGCGACAGACGACGACAAGGCGACAATGTCGGTGCATCGACTGCGAGGTGCACATGGCAGCTACGTATTGTGCGTGGCGCCGTTGACACTGCTACTACGTGATGCGCGTGTGGCGCGTGCGATGGGCGTCATCGCCGGCGGCAGCTTCGTCGTCGGCGATGACGCGCAGACGACATCGCAGCAGCAGCAGCAGCGTGTGCCGCTGTCGCGTGATGCGGGCACGCAGCGTGTGCGCCTGCAGTGGTCATTGGCAGCCGCACCACATGTCGAGGCAGTCACCACACCAGCAGCCGCAGCAGCCACATCATCGTCGTCATCCGCGCCATCATCGTCGCTGCTGCTGTTGCCTGGCGTGCGCCTGCCTGTGCAGCAAACATATCGTGCACGCATTGCGGCACAGCGTCGCGCACTCGTTACGCCGTCACCGCAGCAGCAACAACACGTGGACAAGCGACCGCGTACACACGACAACGATGATGGCAGCGACGAGTAAGTAAGCAGATAATAGACACACACACATATACACGTGTGTGTGTGTTTGTGTGGTGGCCGTATGTGCGAGATGTGTGTGCATGTTGTCCTGACCGTTGCAGTTGCCATATACACACACACACACACATACACATACACACACACACACACACACACACATATACACATATACACAAACACATACATACACACATACACACACACGGCCAGTGTACGCCATGCCGCTGTACAAGGTGTCGCTGTGCCCAATCAAGCTCAATGCACACTTTTGCCGCCGCGGCGGTGTCTATGTGGTGCTCATGACGCGCAAAGGCTTCGAGGCGTCAACGGAGCCGGTGGTGTGCCACGGCGACAATGAGGTGCTCTTCAGCGACCTCGACGGCATCGAGCGCGCCCGCGTCTTTGACGTCGCCTTCAACTCACCGAAAGACCGCCGCACACTCAACTTTGGCATTTACGACTTCACCAACCGCAAGAACACGGCGAAGCTGACGGGCTTTGACATTGAGCTCGCCGGCATGTGCAGCGTCCTCGCTGGCGAGGTGCTGTGTGAGAAGAAGGGCATCTCGTTTCGCGTCGCGGGCCACCCTGGTCGCCTGGACGTTGTCTTTCGCATGCACCCCGCCGGCACGCCGGTGCCGCCGCTGCGCATCACGTCGGCGAGCAACAACAACAACGCACACCAGCAGCAACAGCAGCAGCATGCGGCACACCACGGCACCGCCGGTGACGCGCGCAGTGGCAACAAGTCGACGCCGTCGTCGTCGACGTCGCAGGCGAACAGCAGCAGCGTCGATGACGTGCAGCGGCCGAGTCGGCTGCCGACGCGCACCACACGCGCCCTCGTGCAGGCTGGCATGCTGCCCGACACGGTCGGCGCCGTCGAGGTGGACGTTGACCTGGCGAACGAGATCGCCGCGCGGGTGTCGATTCTCTTCCCGAGCGAGCGTGAGCTGCGCGAGCACGTCGCGGCGCTCGAGCGCGAGGTGGCCCAGCTCGAGTACGAGGCGCAGTACGCGGTACAAGACAAGGTAGCCTCGGGCAGCGCCGCCGCCGCCGCTCTGCAGCGTGAGACGGCGTACTGGAAGGAGAAGGCCAAGGCGATTGAGGCGCGCTCGGCGCATGAGGCGGGCATTGCACCGCTGCTGCTCGCAACGTCGTCGTCGTCGTCGTCACCGTCGAGTAGTGCTGCTGCCACTGCTGCTGCGCTGTCACTCTCGTCACGCACACGTGGTGCCGCCTCTGCCGCCGCCGTCGCACAGCGGCGTGCCGCCATGGCCGAGGCCGAGGACGCTCTGGCCAGCAAGCAGGCGCAGCTGCGGCAGCTCGAGGCGATGCAGCGACACCGCGACGTCACCAAGGACGTTGTCGCCCTGCTCGACCAGATCGCCCACCTCGAGCAGGTCCTCGTCGGGCTGCGCAAGGAGGAGGAGCAGCTCGCGCGCAGCGCGGTCGACGCGGCGGCGGCGCGCGTGGACGTGGCGAAGCATGGCGACTACTGGGATCGCCTTGCTGCTCGCCTGTACGACGCCGAGGCGGCGGCGGAGCAGCAGCGGCAGACGGTGCTCGCCCTCAATCGGCTGCAGTACGAGCCCTACCCGGCAGGGGTGGAGATGGGGCTGATGCACGAGGTGCCCAGCGAGCTGGCGTTTGTGACGAACAACACGCGCAAGCTGAGCAGTGTGCCGCCGCCACTGACGAGTGCGGCGAGTGCGACGACGACGAGCGGTGGCGGTGGTAGCGGTGTCGGCAGCGTGCTTGACGACTTGTTCGGCGGCACAACGACGGCAGCGAGCAGCGGCGCGGCAACAACAGCAACAACAGCAGCAGCAGCAGCGTCCTCGCCATCGCCGCTTGCGCCATTCGGGCTGCCCACGGACGTGACGGCTGCCGCGGCGACGGTGCCCGTTGCCGGCTATCAGGCACCGCCAGCGGCACAAGTGACACCCGTGTGGGCGTCGGAAGCACAACAACAACAACAGTCCCCATCACAGCCGCCGATAGCTGCAGGCACTGCACCAGCTGCTGCGACCACGACAACGACGTCATCGCCACCACCACCACCACCACCCGCGCCTGCCACGAGTGCGGCAACCGTGCATGCGGACCCGGCCGCGACAACGATGACGGTGACTGCGGCCACAGCAACACCACCTGCACCGACTGTCACGTCACCACCACCACCACCGCAACAACAGCAACAACAGCAAGCTGCCGCAGCAGCGACGACGATGTCACCACCGCCTGCACAGCCCGCAGCAGCAACAACGACGTCACCCTCTGCACCACCGCAGCCGTCACCCTCTGCACCACCGCCTACCTCGCCCACACTGTCGAGTGCAGCAGCAGCATCGCCACCAGCACCTCTAGCGACTGCTCCTGCCACCGCAACGCCGCCAGTACAGCCTCCTGCCACGTCGTCGGCGACGACAACGCCCGCGACAACAACAATGGCAAGTGCGCCTGCTGCAACGGACGCGTTGCTGCCGACGGTGCTGCCAACATCGATGAGCACGACGACACTGCCACCACCACCACCACCACAGCAGCAGCAGCAGACGACGGCGCCAGTCGACTACCGTGGGCCACAGCCACATACACCACGGCCCGCACAGCAGCCACCGCCGCTGTACGCTACACAACTACAAGCACCAGCGGAACAACAACAACAACAACAACAACAGCAACAACAACAACAACAAACACAGCCACCACCACCACAGCCGCAGCCGCAGCAGCCGCCGCAGCAGACGCCACCTGCACCAGTGGCAGGCCCACCCGTGCCGCGCTTTGAGCGTCGACCACCGTCGCTCGAGGAGGCGCCCTTCGTTGCCTTCTTCAACACCCCACTGCTCGCCCGTGGCTGCCCTGTTGACGTCTACCTCGACGGCCGCACCGCCACACGAGGCACCGAGCTGACCTTTGTCAACAACGCCGACGTTGACCTGCTCATTGGCGGTGTCGAGCTGAAGCAGGAGGACATGTTCTCGAGCGACCCCAACAGCGCCCGCACCATACCGACACAACGATGGCCGCAGCAGATTCGTGTGCCGGGGCGTGGCGGTCGTGCGTCGTGTGTCATTGCCCTGCACCCGTCCTTTCCGCGTGCCTCGGCGCTCATGCTGCTCGTCATTGCGTACGTTCTCGTCAATGGCCGCTACATGTCTTTTCCTGCCCGCCTGACGCTGTAGTCGTGCAGACATTGTATGTGTGTGTATACATAGCAGGCGTGCTGTTGTGTTTGTGTGTGCGCGTGTGTGTATGTTTGCGTGTGTGTATGTGTGTGTGTGTGTGTGTACGCAGGCAAGGTAGAGGGTTGACGTCGTGCAAAGTAGCAATGGCATACAGGTGCATGTATGTACGTCTCGTTCTGTGTGTGTGTGTGTGTGTAGCGTTAACGAGACACACTTACGTACGCACCACTGCATACGTGTGTGTGTGTGTGTATACGCAAAAGTGAAGTGTAAGTGTCGTAACAAGTGCAGTGCACACGCATACATATGCATACACATACGTGTCATTGTGTACAAGTGTGACACGCGCGCGCAAGTAGCAGCAATGGTGTTTCTTCGCAGTGTATCACTGTACGCAGCTACATGTGTGTATGTGTGTATGCGTGCTACCATTGCTTCACATGCCAAGTTGCAGTTGCAGCTCACACACAAACACATACATATACGCATACACACACACACACCGTGATGGCCTCATTGTCGTCGTCATCGTCGTCGTCACGGCAGCGTTTGCGCATTGGCATCTTGGGTGCGTCACGTGTAGTGCACAAGTCGTGGCCAGCAATGCATCGTGCCGGTCACGTCGTCACCGCACTTGGCTGCCGTGACGCGGCACGCGCGCGGGTGCTCGTGACGTCGCTGCTCGCCGTACTGAACGGCGATGATAGCGAGGACGGCGACAGCAGCAGCAACAACAAGAAGCAGTTGCAGGATGCCACGTTGCCGTCGAGTAGCACGACGCGCGTGACGGCGCCGCGCATTGTTGACTATGACGCCGTCGTTGCGGCAGACGACGTCGATGTGGTGTACATCACACTGCCCGTGGCGCTGCGCGAGCCGTGGGTGCGCGCGTGCATACGTCACGGCAAGCACGTCGTGGGCGAGAAGCCGGCAGCGGTGGACGCGGCGCAGCTGCTGTCGTGGCTGCAGGCGATGGCGCCACGACGACTGCTCTACATGGACGGCACCATGCTGTCGCACAGTCGTCGTGTGTCGGCGGTGGCGGCGGCGCTGCGCACACTCGGCCCGCTGCGCCACATGGAGGCGCACTTTGCCTTCCTCGCCACGGACGCGTTTCTGCGCGATGACATTCGCGTCAACACCGCCCTCGAGCCGCACGGCGCTCTCGGTGATGTTGGCTGGTACTGTCTACGCTGGCTGCTGCACATGGTCGACTTTGTTCTGCCCGAGCACGTCAGCGGTCGCATCACGGAGTGCACACGCGCAACAACAACAACAGCAACAACAACAGCAGACGCTGCTGCTGCTGCACCGACGACAAAAGTCGGTGACAAGGACAAGACAGGGGCGGCGATGGCAGTCGCTGCGACACCAGCAGCAACAACGACAACAACGACAGACACGGCGAGCAGCAGTGGTGGCGCCATCATTGGCTTCGAGGGTCATCTGCGCTTTCCCGCCGTCGCTGCGGCAGGCGCGGACGACAGCGGCCACGCGAGCAGCGTGACGGCGACGTTTGACTGCAGCTTTACGCGTGCGCGGCAGCAGACGGTGCGGCTGTACGCGCGCGACGGCGTCGTCGTCGTTGAGGGGGCCATCAACCCGGTCGGACAGGACAGGCCATACTTTACCATTGAGCGTACATGCTGGGCGTCAGCGTCTGCAGCGGCAGAGAGCGACGAAAACAACAGCAACAACGGCAGCAGCGGCAAGGACGCCATGAGTGTGCAGCGGCAGACGCAGGTGGTGTACTGCCCTGGCGAGGACACGTGTACGTATCAGCAGGAGCAGCTGTGGCGCGATGTGGCCGACGCGCTCGTGTGTGTGACGCCTGGCGAGGCGCTGTGTGTCGATGGTGCGGCCGCGCAACGGTGGAGCAGCTACGCGTACACGACACAGCTCGTCATGGATAGCGTGCTGGCCGCAGCCACACGCCGCAGCACACACGACGACAACGACGACAAGGACGACAACAAGGACAACAAGAGTAAGGAGAAGGCGGTGGACAGCAACACGACAAAAACCGGCAAGCAGGCCTAGCGCAGCGTAGTTGTGTGTGTGTGTGTGTGTGTNTGTATGTGTGTGTATGTGTGTGTGTCATCTTACGTGCTAACATAGTTGCGTAGCGCTGTGCTGACATGAGTGCGACGAGGGTGTTGTTGTGCAGTAGCAGCAGCAGTAGCACTGGTCGTGGTGGTGGTGGCTCTTCGGCGTCACCGCGGCTGTACGACACACACGACAAGAACAACAACAAGACGACAATGACAACGACAACGTCTGCGCACAGGGACGACGCGAGCGCAATGCCACGCGCAGCCGCAGCAGACGACAACAACGACAATGCACGCCACCGCCGTGATGGCGGCTGCTGTCGCAGTGCGCCTGCGTGTCTGACACAATCGACACCACAGTCACCACAACACACGGCAGCGACAACAGCAGCAACAGCGGACAGCGACACAGCGACCGCGACAGGACAGCATGTTGGCAGTTGCGCACGCGGCGCTGTCATACTGTTGCGTGACCGCAACGTCGCCAAGGTGACAAGTGACAAGCACAACAACAACAACAACAGTGATGTGCGCGCAAACGACACGAGCAGTGCCGCAACGGCGACGACGGCGGCTGTGCACGAGCTGCGTCACATGCGCGGTGCGTGGATGCGTGTCTGTCGCAGTCACAGTCCGACGCTGCGTGAGGTGGCCGAGGCGTACGACGTCAGCAGCGTACTCGAGTGTGACGCCCACGGACGTGTGGCCGCGCGTGCGGTGGCGTTTGACTCGCCATCGGATGTGCTGCACAGTGGCCACTACTACGTTGCCCGCCGCGATGTGAGGCCGCTGCGTCGACGTGCAGCGCAACAACAAGAACAGGGGCAGCAGCAGCAGCAGCACGACGGCAGCAACAGCAGCGTGGTGGCAGTTGCGGCTGCTGACGCTGCGCACGACACGACCACGTCACCACCGTCGCCCTCGGCGACACCGCGTCGTACACCGCGCGTGACATTCCGTGCCAAGGTGACAGTCAGTGAGTTTGATGTAGGGCAGCACTCGAGCACGCTGGCGTCGTCGTCGTCGACGTCGTCGTCGTCGCACACGACGCCCGCGACGACGCCGCGCGTGTGCGATGTGCGTGCGTGCGTGTCGCACCCGCCGCCACCGCACGCCACCACCGCCGCCGCCGCCCCGCAAGCCGCAAGCGGCAGTGACCTGACAGCACGCAAGCGATCGCGCGACATGAGCGGCAATGACAACAACACCGACAGCCACGGAGCCTGTCACCACGACACTACACGACAAGAGCTAACGTGCATTGCTGCCGCAGCCGCCACGCACGCAGCACAACAGCAGCAGCAGCAACAACAAGAGCAGCAGCAGCAATTGCCGCCGCTGCCCAGCTTCTCGACGTCATCGTCGTCGTCGTCGACCACGACAGCAGCAGCAGCAGCAGCAGTTGCAACAGCGACAACGACAGCAACAACAACACGGCTGTCACCACGTCCAGCAACAACACTACACATGCCGTCATTGCATGACGTTGGCCCGTTCGTCGTTACAGTGCCCTCTGTGCACACGACCAGTGACGCGAGTCATGGCAGGACGTGTGACGACAAGACAAACAAGGCGACGGCAGCGACGACGGAGTGTGTGGTGACGTTGCAGATGCTGCGTGACATGTGTGCCGATGTGGCGACGCTGACGCACGTGTACGAGCAGCGTCACGCACACGCCGAGGCGGTGCTGACACGCGCACAACGCACACTGCAGTCGCTGACGAGCGTACAAGACACGACGACGACGACCTCCACCACCACAACAGCAGCAATGACAACATCCTCATCCGCGTAGACTAGATGACATACAGACGAGGCGACGGTAGATGAAGAGGGAGAGGCGATGACAATGACGTGCACACATACAGAGATGCGTACATACATATGTGTGTGTGTGTGCAGACGCAATACCGTGACGAGGCCAGTACTCGCACCCACACACAAACATACATACATTGTCTACGCTGCATGTGCACATGTGCTGTTGCTACGGCCATACGCATGCTTCTGTGTCGCGTTGTGCATGTTTTGTTACGTTGCGCATATTGTTAGTGCAGTGGCGATGGAGTGGCTGCAGCGGTTGCTGACGGTGCGACTGCTGCCGATGGGCGACGGCGATGATGAGGCGCACGACGAGACTGCACAAACAACAATAACAACAACAACAACTGCAGCGACTACTGCTGCTGCTGTTACGCACGTGTTGCCACACGAGACGCTGTCATGGCGTGTCGAGGTGCTCTTTGACAATGAGGATGGCCGACACGACAGCGACGCGCTCGCCTTCCTCGCCGCCGTCGGGGCGCGCGACCTGGCGACGGTGTGGTGTTGTCTGTTTGCGCGTCTTCGTGTCCTGCCACGACTGTCACGGCTGTCCGGCGATGACGACGAGGGCGCAAACAACAACAACAACAACAACAACAACGACAATGACAAGGACAAGGACAGCGATGACGACGGCGGTGCTGCTGCTGCGTTGTATGCAGGCACAGCTGTCGAGGTAGCGTGTCTGTCGACTAGAGTGACACCCGCGTTTGTTGCCGCAGGTGACCACCACAACAGTAGCGGCAGCAACGAGACGATGAAGGCAATGACGACGGCGGCGACGCATCAGCGCATCCCGGCAGGCATTGTCAGCACATATGACGTCAACTGGACGGTGCCGCATGAGCTGGCAATAGCAACAACAACAGCAGCAGCAGTCGTCACGCGTGAGCTGCGTGTGACGTTGCGCTTGTTGCTGTCCTTGCTGCCACCTCTGCGAGTAGCATCACTACCATCATCACTGCAGCCGTCAGTGAACAACAACAACAACAGTGACAGTGACAACGACGACGACGACGCAGCGTGTGCGCGACGTGTTTTGTGGCGCGTACTGCGTCAGCGACGACGCGTGTCGTCTGTGTCAGCCACGATGCAGCACACACAGGCGACGACGGCGGCGAGTGTTGTGCGCGTAGGCAGCAGCAACAGCTGCAGCACCGGCAACAATGACGATGACGACGAGTGCGATGACGTGGACGATGCGGTTGCGTGCGCTGTGCCGTTGTGTTGCTGTCGTGTGCCGTTGTGTGTACAGCGCGTCCTCGCCTGCGCCGCCACGGCGACCGCACTCGACGGCAACCGCGTGCTCGTTAGCTGCACCGTGACGAATGTGTCGCCGTGTGCTGCTGCTGCTGCTGCTGCTGCTGCTGCTGCTGCAACAGCGTCCTCGTCGTCGCAGTCTACTGAATCACCGTTGCCGCCGTCGGCGACGTGCAACAACAACAGCGGCAATGACGTGCGTAGCTGTCGTCGTGGCGGTCGTGGCAGTGTGGTTGTGGTGGTGCTGCAACGCGTCGAGCTAGACATGCACACGACGCGTCTGTGTGACGGCAGTGGCAGTGGCAGCTTAGCAGGCAACACGTCAACTCGTGCTGCACCATCTGTCGCCTCCGCCGCCGCCGCTGCTGCTGCCATGTCGGGTGACGCGAGGACGACGACGACACGCAGCCACGACTACGGCGCCAACAACACGGCGTCGTCGCGAGTGATGCACGCGATGTCGCATCGTCGCGGTGTGCAGCAGCGTGCCATGCGCGCCGTTGACGTGCTCGTCGAGCGACTGCTGACGGTGTCGCCGCTGCTGCCGACGGCGCAAGTGGAGCGGCCGCCGGTGGTGCTGCGCGCGGACGAGTCGTACACGGTGCAGTTTGTGCTGCATGTGGTGCCGCAACTGTGTTATTTGCACAATCCGCACTCGCTCGAGCACGTGTACGCCACCGCTGCTGGCGGCAGCACGGCTACTACAACAGCGACGATGACGACGACACCACCACCACCAGTGACGCCGATTGACTCTCCTGTTGTCATCACGAGTGCGCCGCCGCCTGCTGCTGTGACAACAACAACGACAACACCTGCTGGTGCTGCTACGACGAGCAGCAGCGATGCTGTCGTGCATGACCGCCTCGGCGTTGTCGTGCCACCCGCAGAGCTGCTCGCCATCTTGTCGTCTGCGTACATTACGCAGCTGTTTGTACACTATGCTGTCGTGTACGATGCGGAGGAAGGCGAAGGCGGTGACGGCGGTGACGGCGACACGGCTGTGCGTGTTGTGCGTGGACTGCAGCTGCAGCACGCCGTGCGCTGGTCCTTCGCTGCCTAGTCTACGCGACAAGTACACACACACACGCATGCAGACATGCACATATGTGCTCTTCTTTTCCGGCCGTATGCAAGTGTATATGTGATGCCTGTCGTTGTTTGCCAACAGTTGCACACACAAGACACACACACACAAGACATACACACATAATACATACATTCGTGCTGTCGCCACCATGCAGGTCAACCACGCCAACTTTCCGGCAACGCTCGAGCCGTTTCTCGCGCTGCTGCGGACGTGCGACTTTTACGCCTTTGACGAGGAGATGACCGGCATTAGTGTGCAGGACAGCCGTGTCATTGCCGAGGACATTACCTGCACCGCCGACGACTGCTACTACGCCAAGCGCGAGGCAGCCGAGCGCTACGCGATGATACAGGTCGGTCTCTGCCTCTTCCACCGCGAGCCGCCCTGTGCAGAGAACAGCAACGGCAGCAGCGGCAGTGGCAGTGAGGAGGCGGTGGTGCATTACACGGCACGGCCGTTCAACTTTTGGCTCTTCCCGCACGGCCGCGACGACGACAACAACGCCGGCGAGACGCGCGCGCGCGACGTGGCCCTCAACCCGTCATCGCTGTCGTTTCTGCGCCGTCACGACATGGACTTTCAGACGTGGGTGTACAGCGGCGTGTCGTACTGTGACGCGGCCCGCGAGCAGGCCCTCCGCGCACGCCTCGCGAGCGAAGACGAGGCCAATGGCGGCGTGGCTGCTGCTGCTGCTGGTGGCGAAGGCGCGGCAGACGGCGCAGCGGAGCTGCCGCTGCCTACGACGGACGCCGAGGTGCAGTGGGTCGAGGCGGTGGTGCGCGCGGCCGTGGCATTGCAGCGCCGCGTCGATGGCGACGACGAGGGCGATGACAGTAGCGGCAGCAACAGCACTGCCACCACCACGGCAACGAGCACTGCCAAGCCGCCCGTGACGCGGCCAGACGTGCTCGAGGAGATGCAGCCGCCGCCGCCGGCGAACATGAGCCGCTACGCGCGCGAGTACCTTGCCGCGCAGCTGCGTCGTCGTGTGCCGCGCGTGACGGCGTCGATGCGGCGGCAAGGCAGCAACGCGTTTAGTGTGCTGCTGACGGCGCTGTCGCCGAGTGAGCATGTGCGGCGTGCCGCCGCGGCGGCGCTGCGACGGCGTCGCGCCGAGGTCGACGCGGTGGGCTTCCGGCTTGTCTACGCAGCGCTGGTGCAGAGTCAGAAGCCGTGCGTCGGGCACAATTGCATGGCCGACTTGCTCTTCCTCATGAGCGGCCTCGACGCGCCGCTGCCGCCGTCGCTGCGCGAGTGGAAGGCGCGGGCGCAGGCGAGCTTTCCGTGCATCCTTGACACCCGCTACGTCGCCGGCAAGCGCGGCCTTTTCGCGCACAACCGCTTCCGCACGCTGCACCTGGGCTGCTTGTTTGACGCCTACACGCTGCGCTCGTCGCGCGTGCACGTGACGCTGCCGCTCGGCTTCCAGGCCTATGACCCGATCACGCTGCTTGCGAAGGGCAACAACGGCCACGGCGACGGCGGCACGGCGGCGCACGAGGCTGGCTACGACGCGCTGATGACGGGCACGGTGCTGCTCAACCTGCTCGCGGAGCTGGGCCACGACCTCATGGGCGGCGACGGTGTCGCGGCGTGTCCGCGCGAGCTGCGCAACAAGGTGGCGCTCTTCCGCTCCCTCTACGCCCTCGACCTCGACCGCGACGACGGTGACGAGTACACGACCGCCGACGTGCTCGACTTGCGGCACGCGGCGACGGTGCGGGCGAACTACCTGTCCGCGTGTCTGGCGGCGGCGTCGGTGCCGGACGCGGCGCTGTACAGCGTCGATGCGCAGCGCACTCTCGCGGTGCTGCCGCCACACGCCGACGCGGCGGCGTTGCTGCAGAGGCTGTCGACCTCGCCCTACTGCACCGCGACAATGTACCAGCCCCGCCCGAGCCTGCCTCAGACACTTGCCGCGGCAACTGGCGCGACGAGCGGCGCAGTCATGCACGCCGCCGCTCGTACACTTGCGCACACGCTGTGCAAGTGACGCAAGAAAGTAGCAGCGCGCACGCACGCGCGGTGTGTGTGTCGCGTCGCTTGGCAACATGGCATGCATAACTGTATAACCTACCGTGCGCGTCTCTGTGTGTGTAACGAGAATATACATAAAGCACGCACAAACAGAGGCACGTGATGCGATTGCGGTGTGCGTACATATTTATCTGCCGTACGTGCACATCATCCTCTTCGTCTCTTGCCCGTACGTACGCAAAGACCCAACGCTCTTTCACATTGTGTGTGTGCGCAAAAAGCGCGTTCCGTGGGGATCGAACCCACGACCACACGGTTAAAAGCCGCGCGCTCTACCTACTGAGCTAGGAACGCAATCAGCCTGCTTTGCTTGCGTGACACACACAGCGACAACATGACAGCACACAACACTACGCGATGCTGTCCGCATGTGTTGCACGGGTCGCACTTGCAAGATCGTACTCTGAACAGAATCGTTTTATGAGTACAACCTCTTAACTGAAAAGAAACCGAGTTTCAAATCCTGATGACGACGGTTGCCTTCTCCGCCCAGAGAGCCTTTCGATGAACGGCAGGAGAGGGTTCCAGAAGGATCACTTTTTGCGTTGCGTGTGTTGTGTGTATACGTGTTGGAAAAGCACAACAGACGCGCGCGAGACAAAAAGGCAAGGCCACGCCGAGAATTGAACTCGGGACCCCTGGTTTACAAGACCAGTGCACTGCCACTGTGCTACGCGGCCACACGACAGTGCGTGTGCGTAAGTACAGTATGGTAAAATATACTACAACAGTATACTTCGCCCACACTTAGTCGATCTCGTGGCGCAATGGAAGCGCATCAGACTTCGGATCTGAGGGTTGCAGGTTCGAGTCCTGCCGGGATCGCTTTTGTGCACGTGACGTCGCGCATGACACACTTCGCAGCGCTCGCAGCGGCATGCGGCAAGATGGTCGAGTGGTCCAAGACGTCACGTTCAGGTCGTGATCTCC
>JAKVQF020000710.1:0-16025 GCA_023091115.2 Trypanosomatidae sp. Fi-14 | reverse complement strand
GTTCGTCGACTGTTGAGCTTGTCGATGGTGTGCACGCGTGTGTACGCGTGATACACGAGAGCTGTATGTGTGTGTGTGTGAGGGTGTGCATGTTGCTAGTTGTAGCAGTCACCTCATTCAGTGATTTCGTGAACAGTGTAGTTTCACTTGCCTTTCTTGTTGTGCACAGGGCGTAAGCAGTCTGTGCCAACATTCTCAGGGCGTGTTGTATTGTTTATAGTGCAGAAGGAAATGGCTGTTGTCAGTGATTATCTTTGCTTTCTGTGCAGAACTGTAGCTCGGTGACATTGGTGGCAATCGGTTTATACGTGAGCTGCGTTTTGTTGTGACACGCTTATGCGCTGATGTGTGCCTTGACTACACACGTTGCCCTGAGATTTGTTGTGTAGTTGTCACTCGAGCGACACATCTCACGCACAGTTGTAGTGTCGTTGCGGCAGCGTACAGCAATGTCGACCTTCGAGGAAGCAGTGGAGCAGTGCAAGAGCGCGAAGGACGACGTCATCACGTGGCGCCGTCACATCCACCAGCACCCCGAGCTGTCTTTTCAAGAGTTCGAGACGGCAAAGTACATCACGCAGGTGCTGGAGAGCTTTGCGTGCCCTGAGTTGACAATACAGCACCCGGTGCCAACTGCAGTGGTCGCTGACTTACGCGGTGGCGCTGGTGACGGGCCGATCATCGCGCTGCGTGCCGACATTGACGCCCTGCCTCTCAAGGAGGAGGTTGACTTGCCGTTCAAGTCAGTCAACGAGAATGTCATGCATGCGTGTGGTCACGATACGCACGCAGCAATGCTGCTGGGCGCGGCAAAGGTGCTGTGCGCGAACTGGCGCGCGCTGAAGGGTACGGTGCGCTTCATGTTCCAGCACGCCGAGGAACGACTGCCAGGCGGCGCTCAGGAGCTTGTGAAGGCGGGCGTGATGAAGGGTGTCAAGTACGTCTTCGGTATTCATGTCAACTATCTGTTCCCTGCCGGTACTGTTGCAGTGAAAGACAACATCATGTCAAGCCTTGCTGATTTCTTCACTGTTCACATTCGCGGCCGCGGTGGGCACGCGTCAATGCCGCAAGTGCTCGTCGACCCTGTGCCGGTTGCTGCCGAGGTGGTGTGTGCGCTGCAGACGATCGTGGCGCGCAAAGTCGACCCGCTGCACGCGCCCGTGCTGTCCATCACGACGATGACGACGGGACCGAACGAGAGCCACAATGTCATTCCTGACGAAGTCAAGCTACTGGGGACGGTGCGGTCGCAGGACCACGGTGTCCGCAAAACGGTGCATGCCGAGATTGAGCGCATCGCAAACGGCATTGCACAGGCGCACAATGCTACATGCAAGGTCGTGTCGCAGTATGGATATGATATGATGATTAATGATCCTGGTGTAACGAACCAAGTGCGCGGCATTGCCAAACGCATCATCGGACAGGACAAGATTGTTGAGCAGAAGCATGCTATGCACGGTGGCGAAGACTTTTCTGCGTACCAGAAGGAGGTGCCAGGAACATTTATCTCACTCGGTGCATGTTGCACTGAGGCTAAGGCGCCCCATCACTCGACTGTTTTTTGTATTGATGAAGATGCGCTTCCGGTTGGTGTGTGCATGCATGTTGGCTTTGTGTATGACAACCTTGCTGCCTAGTGATGCATGCGTGCAGCGCTGCGCTCACAGCAGCACTCATTCTCATCTTTGTTTGTCGTGTGTATGTATATGCGTGTATGTGTAAGTGTGTGTGTATATGTAATGTATGTGTGTGGTGTGTGTGTGTGTGTGTGTGTGTGTGTGTGTGTGTGTGTGTGTGTGTGTGTGCACGTGGTGTTGTTAGTCATTATTTTGTTGTGTGTGTGTTTGTGTTTGTATCACGTTTTTATTGTTACTTGTTTTTTACACTGTTTTCTGGGTTCGTCACGTTGTTGTCTGTTGTGTGACAGTTTTTGTGTGTAGTCGGTTTTAGCGCTAGTCTGCACGTCCTTGCGTCGTTGTTTTTCGAGCTCGATGGCATACGCCGGCGATGACACGAATGTGTTGCGTGTGTCACGTACACTGCCCTGTGCAGCTGCAGGCTCGGCTGCACAGAATGAGCAGCTGACGACCTTACAGGCTGCGTCGCAGTCGACGTTGCCTGTCATCTGCACACCTCCCGCAGGTGAGCTGGTGCTCGTGCCGCGTTTGGGTGACGGTGCCCTGGTGCCAGCAGGCTCTGCGCGTGCGTTACGTGCCCCGAGCGGTACGCCCCGTGGCACGAGCCGGCCAAGCAGTCGTCGTTTAGCCACGACTAGTGCACGTACACACTCGGTGCGTCACGCGTCATCGGATGTCGCGCCTAGCGCCTTGTCGGATGTCTATGTGCCGTCGCCGCATGTCGTCGGGCAGGCGCATGTACGACGTGGTGTGTATGGTGATGGCCGCGCGCGCCGTCTGCGCCGCTACGACGGCCGTGCGGCTGGCGTCGTCTTGCGTGCGCGTAGCAACGCTGAGGGCAAGCGTGTCGTTGTCAATGTAGACGACAATGTGAGTGCACGGCGTTGCTTGACAAGTCGTGTGCCTGCTGCTGCTGATGATGATGAAGAGAGTGCACCTGCTGTCTTGTCTGCTGAGCGGCTGTCGGCGAGTAGCAGTCGTGCACACGACGTGCGCGCTCTGCAATTGTCTACGCGACGTGTGTGTCCGTTATGCTTGCGCCCGCTGCGGCGTCCGCTCTCGCGGGTTGCGTTGGCAGAGCGCTATGGTGCCCGTCTGCCCACCACCACAGCGGACAGCCACCCCGACGAGGACGTCGAAGACGGCGACGAGGAGGACGAAGACGATGAGGGCATGTTACGCGGTGATGTCGAGGCTGACTCGCGTGTGGCGCTGTACACGGACTATGAAGAGGACGATGACGAGCGCAGCAATGACGCGAGTGACCTTGACGAAGACGATGCTACGTTTGACGAGGACGAGGACGAGGAGGACGATGATGGCCGTGGCCGCGGTGCGTGCACGTACTATGGCGTGCGCTACCGCTACGCGGACGACGACGACGACGTTACTGCTAAATGCAGAAGCGGCAACGCAGTCGATGACGGCGCCGAGGACGACACGGACACCGTTGTCGCGGAACACATGACACGTGCTCTGCCAGGAGACGGTGTGCAGCGAGGCGTGCGCGGTGTACGCGGCGATGTCGACCTGCGAGCGCGCAATGGTCGCGTTGTGACGATGTCGTCATCGTCGTTGCCGTCCCCGGCGGCACGCTCGGCACCGAGGACGACTGCCACGTCACAGCGCTTGTTGCGCTACGCACACACGCGCCGTCATCGCAGTCCTGCGCGCCTGCGCCGCGGCGACGGCGACGAGCGCGTGGGCAGTGACGACGACGACGATGTTGACGCGGACACTGCCGACCGCATCGTCATGGCCGCCACTGCTGCCAGCCACAGTGGCCCACACAACACTCGATACTATATCGATGACCACCGCACACGTGTCGCCGCCTTGCGCGCTCACGCACAACGACAGCAGCAGCAGCAGCATCTTCGTCGCCACCGTCGACGCCGCCGCCAGCGCGGCTGCGATGACGACGACGACGATGACCGCAACGCGCTGACCTTGTCGCCGCCGATGCCGCCGCGGTCGTTGCTGCTACCACCACCACCACCACAACGTTACGCCGTGACAACGGGCAGGGCACGTGGTGGCCACCACCTTGTCGATGACGACGACGTCGATGACGGGCGCGAGCGCGGCGCGGCAGGTCGTGTTGCTGCACTGGGCGACGACGACGACGACGAAACAGACGACGACGGCGCGGTGGCGATGCGCGGTGCGACGGCGTATGCGTTGCCCCCGCGTGCCTTCCTCACACCCGCATACTTTCGCCAGCTCGCGCGTGCCATGCCGCTTGCCATTGAGGACGGTAGTCGCAGTCGTCGCCGTGTCGACAAGGGCAACGCGGAGGATGCTGCAGCGGATGATGACCACGACGGTGGTGACGACCAACGTCTTTGCAACAACAACAACAGCAGCAGCAGCGGCGCGGCTGTCACGGCGCCTGACGGCAACCACAGTGGTAGCGGCGGTGGTGACGGTGGCGCGTCTGCGACGACGACGATGACAAGTGTACAGGTGCACAGTGGCGCGCTCATACCACGCCCTGTCATGCCGCTAACGACAAGGACAACAACAGTAAGCAGCAGCACCATGTCGTCGACCTCGTTGCAACAACAACAGCAACAAGCACGCGACGACGCGAGCGGCAGTGCGGAGGCGCCGCTGTCACAACGAGCGCAGCGGTCGAAGACGGAGAATGCATCCGCACTGCCATTGCACAGCGAAGTAGACGGCGATGCAGCAGCAACAACAAGAGGAAGAAGTGTTGCTGCTGCTGCTGCACCTTCTGGCCTTGACGCGAACACGACAATGTTGTGGAGCGGCGAGGATAGTGAGAGCAGCAGCAGCAGCAGCAGCAGCAACAACGACGGCCGCAGCGGCAGTCGCAGCAACGAGCAGGAGGCAGTTGCAGGACGCACGGGCAAGAGCGATGACAACACGAACAACAACAAGAACACAGCGACAAGCGCGCCGTCGTCGCCGTCGCGCGACGTCGCCGACGCGGCGCGCTTGCCCGCCGACCCCATCGCGTACGGCTTCTACAAGCAGTTCTTTGTCGAGCTGCGTAAGCTCGGCAGCGGCACCTTTGGTGGTGTCTACCTGTGTGAACACGTCATGGCGGGCGTCCCGCTCGGCCGCTTCGCGCTCAAGAAGATTCCCGTCGGTGATCACACGGCGTACCTGCAAAAGATGCTGCGCGAGGTGCGCGTGCTGCAGCGCGTGCGCCGTCACCCCAACGTCGTCGAGTACAACCACAGCTGGGTCGAAATGGCGCAGGTCGCCGACTTTGGTCCGCCGGTGCGCTGCTTGTTTGTGCTCATGGAGTACGCCACGCAGGGCTCCCTCGACGCCTACCTCGCTCGCCACGGCACGCACCTGTCAACGCCGGCGGTGTGGTACATTTTCTTGAGCGCCGTCGCCGGGACGGCGCATTTGCACCGCAAACACATTCTGCACCGCGACATTAAGCCGCAAAATTTGCTCCTCAGCGGCGGCACACGGCACCGGCCACCGCGGGTGCTCGTCAGCGACTTTGGTACCGCGGCGGCGCTGAACGATGTTGTCTATGAGCGCACAGGGGGGACGGGCACACTCGAGTACATGGCCCCTGAGCTGCTCGAGCGCGCCCCGCTGCCGTTGTCGTCGTCGACAGCAGCGGGCGACGAGACGACGACGACGCACTACGTCAATCGACCCACACCCGCCTCGGATGTGTGGGGACTGGGGATGGTGTTGCACTACCTAGCCTGCGGCGGCGCACTGCCGGCGCGCCGTGAGGACGGCAGCGTCGTGCTCGACGTCCACGCCGCCTCGGCGCTGCCGCGACCGACGGAGATGGTGTCGCTGATGCACGCGATGTTGCACCGTGACCCCGCACTACGACCGAGCTGTGCCGACATACTGCACTCACCACTCGCGCAATCGATGCTGCACGCCTTTCACAGCACACACCTCGGCGCAGCCGACTTGCTGCCACAGCAGCAACAGCAGCAGCAGCAACAGCAACAGCAACAGCGACGGTCACCACGTCACTTGGCTGCAGAGGACGACAACGTCGCTGCTGCGGTGACTGCGAGTGGGGGTGTGGCGACGAGCAGGTCAGCGAGCACGACGCGCGTGCCGCTGCTGACGGCGCCCGTTGTCGCTGAGCGAGGCGGCGTGACTGCGTACGCGGCGGCGAGTGGTGGTGCTGACGACGGTGGCGAGAGCAGTAGCCGTACTCGTCATGCCGTCGTCGTTGTCGACAGCAGCAACAACAACAACAGCAATGCGGCTAGCAGTGATGCTCGCGGCAGTGCATCGCGGCTGTTGTTGCTACCGTACCACGCCACAACGAGCACGACAGCAGCGACAGCAACGGCATGTGGTCACACGACAGTGGCACGCGACGGCTGCGTCGATGCGGCTGTGCAGACGGACGCGTCGTAGCGCTTGTCGTCACACGAATGGCATACACAGACAAAAACGTGTATACACATATGTATACACACACACACTGACACTTGCATGTACACACACACACACACACACACACATTTGCTCACATACACACACACATACACATACACACACACACACATATTACATGTACGTATGCGCACGCTGGTGTTGTTGCAATGCGTCATGCATGCCTGCTCTTGCGCGTACAGACTGCAGATAGTTTCTCGCAAAAGGCAAGACGACACAACACACACATACACAGTATATATACAGAACACACGATATACGACGCAGGATGGGTGTCAAGTCGGCACTACAGACGCTGCTCGTGTCGAGTGCAGTGGCGACGGCGACAACGGCCGTGTATGTGCGCGCCCGCACGGCGCACGTCGAGTGCGTTGACACTCCCGCCAATGTGTCGTCGTACTGCCGCTGCTACGCGGGCTCGCCGGACTATGACTTTTATGTGTACCGCGTGCGCACACTGCTGCCGAGTGTGCGAGTGGCGCAAGACGTGTACGACACGGTCTGCAATGACCCGACGACGGCGTATGTGAAGCGCGATGGCGGCAAGGTGGTGTCGACGCACACCCATCGCGTACCTGGCCTGCCCGTCGCCGGCTCCCTCTACGCACTGCAGGCGCTGCAAAGCGCCCACGTGCTGCGCGCACAACGCAGCTGGCAGCTGTTGCGACAGCATGGCAGTGTGCCTGCCGTGTGGCGCCTCCTGCGCAGCACCTCGCTGACACAGCTCGCAGCCACGCGGCGGTCACTGCATGACGCGTGTGCGCGTGCCAGCGACGTGGAGGCGTGTGTGCAGGCGCACAGCAACGACGCGGCGACAAGCGGTGGTGACATGCAGCTTGTGCTGTCACCACCGACGCGTGAGGCAACGCTGGTGCACAGCACGTCTGGTCCCGCCATGGGCGTCGCCCTCGCCCGCGCCCACGCCGAGGACGCGGCCAACACCTCGCGTGAGGTGACGGCGTATGTGTACTACATCACGCCCAAGACACGCACACGTGACAGCGGCAGCAGCAGCAGCAGTAACTTGTCACAAACACAAGAGCAGCAGGGCAGCGAGGGCAGCGCGGAGCGCGCATTGCACAGCGCCGCCGTGCTTGAGCAGACGGCCGCGCAACGCATGCGAGCGTGGTGGCTTGGCTGGTATACACGTTGGATGGCTGCCAGTGTGGCGAGCGCACTGCCAAAGCTGCAGTGACGCGCATACAAATGTGTGTATGTACGCGCATGTGTGTGTGTGTGTGTGTGTGTGTGTGTTTGTGCTCGCTCGTTGTTTGTGATGTGTTTTGTGATGTTGACGGACATGCAGACATACACTCGAATGCATTGCACGAGGTGATACGGCTGTTTTTGTGTTAGTGTACACATGTACGTCAATATATATACACGTGCGCGTGTTACTGTATGCGTGTACTTTGTACACAAGCACACGCGCCACACATACATACACACACACACTGTGTTCGTTTTGTGTCATACGCTCATTTGTTTGTACGCGCCACTGTTGTTTCTGCGTCCGCTATACTCTTTCGTGTCGTTGTCTTCGCACGTGCACATGTGTGTGACTGTTGTTGTTGTTTCTGCTTCTCTTTTCTCGCTCGTCTTGCCGCCTCGCAAGTCGTACGCTGTGGTGTACATACACGTGCACACACACGCACACGCAGAGACGATGACTGGCTGTACTGCTACGCTAGAATGTGACAAGGCTACACACACACACGCATGTGTACGTGTGTATGTATGTGTGTACATCGACGCACTGTATACTTGTGTCACACGCCGTGTACAGTCATCGCTGGTGTTGTCTAACACATGCGCCTGTGACGATGTGTTTGTATATACATGCACTGCACTGCACTTGTCCATGTCAAGCACATACACACGCACACACACACACTAGTCGCCTCCGCCGTCGTCATGGCTGTCGATGTGCTCTCGCTACTGCGTATGCTGCTCAGCTGCATGTGCGCCGACGTGGTGTACGGTGACGCACGCTGCCGCGAAGTGTGTCATGCACTCATTGACGCACACGAGGACATGCTGCGACGCTGTGTTGCTACACCGCCGCCAGCAGCAACGACAATGACAAGCGCGCGAAGACGGCGACGACGAAGCGACGACGATGACAATGACGACAACGATGACAACAATAACAACACGGCAGCAGCAGCATGTGTGCACGAGGCGACTGCGCTGACGCAGCTGCCGCGCGGTGTTTGTCAGGCAATCGACGTGTATTGCATTCGCCGCATTGCCTGTCGCACACCGACGCTGCTGCAGTGCTCGTCGACGGCGAAGAGCGCACTGCGAACGATGGTGGTGGAGCTGCAACGTGACGCGGCGGCGATGCGTGCGGCCGATGTGTGTCGTGTAGCCGCAGACACGACGACGTCGACGTCGTCAACGGCGGCCGCGTGCTCGTTGTACAGTGTGGGCGATCGCCTTGCCGCACTGCTCGACGCAGACACCACGGCGACAGACTCGAGCAACCATGGCGACAGCAACAAGGACGAGTTGGTGTGTGTGCTCGGTGACGCGGTACTCTTGTACATTGCGTGCGCGGCACATCAGCAGGCGCGTACGCACTACGCAACGCATGCGGCAACGACGACAAGCGGCGAGGACAGGGACGAGGACAACACGACAGCAGCTGCTGCTGCTGCTGCAGGTGGTACGCGTGAGGAGGCGGCGGTGTGCGCAGTCGTGGAGGAGCTGATGCGCTTTGCTGATGCCGCGGCAGCGCAGCGTGCAGCCGCCGCAGCAGCGGCCGTAGCAACTGCAGCGGCAGCAGCGACGACGCAACAACAACAACAACAACAGCAACAGCAACAGCAGCAGTGCACTGAGCTCGACAAGCTCGCAGACGAGCTGCTGGCGGCACACACAAACACACAAACGACACTGTCACCATCACCGTCATCGGCGTCGACACATGACAAGGACGGTGAGGACAGCAACAACAATGACGATGATGCAGACGCGGCAATCGATGAGCGAGTCGCGCTTGAGCGTGTGGCAGCGGCGTGTATGCGTGACAATGTGACAGTGACGCGTCACTATCGCTTGTGCGCAGACGGGCAGCGCTACATGTGCAGTAGACTGTGTGTACGCAACGACAAGAAGGACGATGACAATGACAACGATGAAGATAATGACGCGGATGGTGGCGGTGGTAGTGGGGCAGGTGACGACGACAACGATGTCGGCAATGCATTGCCTGTCGACACAACAGCAGCCACAAGAAGCAGACACGATGGCAGCTGCAGCTGTCAGTAACGACGCAGCCGCAGTGCGCACACACGCAAGCATAGAGAGACAGAGAGACAAGCACACGAGCAAGGTCTCGTGCAATGCTGTGTATGTTGTTTGCACGTGTGCAAACATGCTCACTGTATGTGCGTCACTTGTTTTCTCTTGCATACGTACACACACACGTATGCCATACTAGACAGACGCGCGTCTGACTGCACACACACACACACACGCACACACATTGTCATGTTGTCGCTGCACGAGTACGCAACCGGCGTGTACGACTACGCATCGCACGCAGCACTGCGCGCACACGTGCACACGACAGTGCTGGCCCCTCTCGGCCTCGATGCATGTTGTCGTTGTGAGCAAACACAGACGAACAATGGCAATGATGGCCACGACGACAGCAGCAGCCACAATGACGATGACGTACAGCAGCGCGTATGCAACTGCTACACACGTCTCTTCGCACTACCGCCATGTACGACGAATGTGCGGCTGTGTGGTGACGACGTGACGCGGCGCAGTGTGCAGCTTGCGGCGCAGCTGCGTGCCATGCATACAACGACAAGCACACACGACAGCACAACAACAACGGTACAAGACGACGATGACGAGAAGAACGAGGACGACGGCGCTGTACGTGCACACGACGAGCCACACGAAGAGTGTAGCTGGCGACGCTGCTACGCGGCGGTGCAATGGCTCGATGCACTCGGCATGCCTTTTGCCGCCGTGGTGATGCCACGTGCGTACACGACAACGACAACAACAACGCCTTCGCCCTCGCCTTCGCCCTCGTCGTCGTCGTGCACGACAACACCACGACACGACGACACGCATGGCTTGTCCACGCTTCCCGCGGTGCTCATTGACGCGAGTTGCGCCGAGGCTGTTCTGCGTGGCAGCGATGTGTACATGCCTGGTGTCGTTGCGGTGTCGACGCACTTTGCAACTGGGGCGCGTGTGCGACTGCTGTGGCTCGTGCAGCGCGATGTGACGGCGTCGTCGACGTCGTCGCGGACGTCGCGGTTGCGACCTGCCGTTGCGCCACCGCACTGCAGCTTTGCACAGCTGCTGCGTCGCCTTGCTGTCAGCAGCAGTAGCAGCAACGGCAACGGCAGCAGCGGCGATGATGGTGTGCACACGACCGTGTTTGCCGTGTGTGTTGGCAGTGGTGTGGCGCGCACTAGTGCAAAGGACATGTTGCAACAACGGCACTGCAACAACAGCAACAGCAACAGCAGTGCTGCACGCGGTGTTGCTGTGCAAACGACGTGGACGCCTATGCAGCAGCCCTCACAGCGCGTGCTCGCCTCACTGCTGTCGCAGCCCTCGCCTGCGCAGCTGTTCCTACACAATTACAGCAGCATGGTGCCTGCCAAGCTGCTCGTCGATCGACTAGTGCTACTGCAGCAGCAACGACAACAACAACAGAAACAACAACAGCAACAACAAGAAGAAGAAGTGTCGTTGTCATGGCGTGTGCTCGATGCGTGTGCGGCGCCGGGCGGCAAGGCAAGCCTATTGCTCTCGCTGCTCATCGAGGCAACAAGGTCGACAGCATGCGGTGTGCGCGGCTTCCATCTCGACTGCTGCGAGCGCAGTGCTGCGCGTTGTGCACAGCTGCATCGCACACTGACAGCACACTTTGCCGTCAGCGCACACACTCAGCCGCCGGCGGCAACAGCAGCAACAGCAACAGCAACAGCAACAGCGACAACAACAACAGCAGCAGCGGTCACCAACGCGTCGACGCCGACGGCAGCCGACATGACAGAGGCGGTCGTCAACAAGAGCATTGACAGCACGAGCACAGCGACACGACAGCGTGACGCGCACGCGGCGACGCTTGTGTGGTCAGACGCGCAGTCGTCGGCGTATGTGTGCCACGATGACGTGTTGCGCAGACTGCGATCGCTTGGCACGCAACGCAGCAAACGCATCGGCAGCACCAGCAGCAGCAGTAGTAGCACGTGCGGCGTGGACGACCACACGGTGCGTGTGGTGAAGGACAAGAACACGAAGGACGATGCTGCGGCTGCCTACCATGCCATCTTGCTTGACGCACCATGCACAGGGCTCGGGCTGCGACCGCGACTGCTACCGCACACCCTCACCTGCGCCGACGTGCGCGCTGCTGCCGCCTATCAGTACAAGCTGCTCGACGCGTGCGTGGCAGCTGTGCAGCCCGCACACGACCGTCACAGCAGTCACAACGACACGATGCGTACTGCTGCCGCTGCCGCAGCAAGCAATGGCGTGTGTCAGCGTGCCGGTGTGCTCGTGTACAGCACATGCACGCTAACTCGCGAGGAGAATGAGGGCAATGTGCTGCAACTGCTGCGCACACACGCCCATGTGCGCCTCGCACGTGCGCATACAGCGGCAGAGCGAGCGCTGTGTCTGCAGCTGCACACGACACGCTACCCTGACGCACCACGTCACACGCGTCGTGAGCGTAACACGCGCAGCAACAACAACGACGACAGCCACAAGCAGCACGAGGATGGTCGTGACAGCAACAGCGATGACAATGACGATGACAGCATGGCAGGCGGTGTGCGCTTCTTGCTGCAGTGCGACGTGACGGCTGCGCAGCGCAGCAATGAGGCGTGGCTGCGTGCACGCGGTGTGCACCTTGACAACGGCGTCCACGACGCGACGGCGCCACTGCTTGTCCTGCGCTTCATGCCACGACATCATGCCGCAACATTGTCTTCGCCGTCACGTACACAGCAACAGCAGCAACAGCAGCAGCCGATGCTACATGACCTCGTCGAGGACGGCGTTGGCTTCTTTGTAGCCGTCTTCGAAGTGTACACCAGCACAGACACGACAACAACAACAACGGAGGCAAGGTCGGTGGTGGCAGCTGACACGTGTGTATGACACGGCGACATACGCAACATGCACACACACACACACACACACACACACACACACGCCACACATGTGTTGCAACAATGATGCGTCATTGTCGTCAGCTCTTGTCGTGCAGTTGTCTTGTCTGTTGCCTCGCACTTGTTGTTAGTTTGCATGTGTATGTGTAGCGCAGCCGACGCCGTGTGACGTTGGCAACAACAACAACAGCAGCGGAAGCAGCAGCAGTGTAACGTCGCACGCATGGCGGACGACGCGGCAGGCGATGTGGTGCCGCTCGCCATCAGCGACTACTCGTGCGACAACCGCTTCGAGCAGCTTGTCGACGCGGTGGAGCGCTTCGTGGGCGATGTGGCGAGTGCGCAGCCACGCTTTGCGGCGTGGTTGCAGCTGCAGCCGCGCCGTCGTCCGCGTCGCAGTGACGCAGCGGGCGACAATGCACACGACACGACACGTGGTGGCGATGACAGCAGCAGCAGCAGCAACGATAATGATGGTGATGATGGCGCACACGACGGGCACGATGCGTCGCTGTCGTCATCGTCGTCGGTGCACACGGCGCGCTCGCTCAGCAGTGGCAGTAGCAACAATAACGACGACGAGGCAGTCATTGTACGTCACAGCTTTGCACTTGCACCGTCCTTTGCACGTCGCCGTCGCAACAGCAGCGACAACAACAGCGATGCGAACGCGTCTGCGTCCGATGCGATTGTCGTCGAGGTGCACCTGCACGACAAGGCACACATCATAGCGCACCTCTTTCACTTGTCGTGCTTCTTGCTCATTGGTCGTGCAGCTGCACACGGACGCACAGAGCCAGCCGGCACGTACCGCGCCAGCGAGAGTGCGTTCTACTTGTCCATACTCGTCACAGCCGTGACCAATGTCTTGTCATCCGCAGCAATGACAACAGCAACAACAACAAGCACTGCTACTACCACCACGACGGCGCCGTGTTGCACGTCGCAGCTGCTGATGTCGTCGCCCCACACGCTGCACGCGCGGTGCATTCCGTGCCTCGTGCCGGTAGGCGACACGTACGCGTGCAACTACATGGGTGCTGCACCACCCGTCACACACCCGCACGCGTGCGCGCTCACGACTACGACTGCCGCTGCACATGCTTGTGATGACGCAGCAGCAGATGCAGCAGCAGACTGCACACCACGGTATACACGGCTGGCGTGCACCAGCACACCAGCCTCTGCGCCACTCGCCGTGTACGTCGCGCCCGAGGGACGCTACACGCACGTCGAGTACGACAAGAACGCACACAACAACAAGCGCAACGCCACGACGTATGACGACTACAACAACAGCAGTGGTGGTGCGCCGCTGCTGCTCACTTCACTGCTCGATCGCTTCTTGCTGCACATGGGTACGCACAGTCGTGTGGTGACGACGACGGCGAGGCCGCGATCGCAGCAGCAGCAGCCTTGTCGCCGTGACGATGACAACGGCAGCGGCGGCAACACACGTGAAGTGCACACGCACAGCACAGCAGGCAATGGCAGTGGCGGCGTATGTACATCGCTGTGTGCGTCGTATGTGCTGCACATGCCGTGGCGCCTCGGCAACATGTCGACACCACGCACAACAACACACGCGACGGCAGCCGCAGCAACGGCAGCGGCAGGGTGGTCGCAACGTGGCGGTGATGACAGCAGCAGCCACAACAACAGCAGCAACAGCACAGACGCCAGTGCAAACAGCAACAGCAGCGGTACAAGCAACAGCAACGATGCAAGCAACGTGTATGGCACGACGGCAGCTGCGCTAGCGGCTGGGCAACACGGTCACACGTGGCTGAGCGTTGTGCGGCGCGAGAATGCAGCCCTGCAGCGGCTCTGTGGCCCGTGCGCACTCGCCTTTGGCACCGAGCAGATGCCGATTGACCACATACAAGCAGACGTCTACTGGCGCGAGCTGAGCGAAGATGACGTGCAAGCGCTTTGCACAAACAACAACAACAGCAGCAGCAACAGCAACAAAGGCAGTCGACGCGCAGTACGGCTGAGCGATGGCTGGTACGCGCCAACGGCGTTTGCGCCGTCGTCGGCGACAGCGGCACAGCAGCGCGTGCATGCACGCTGCCGGGTCGTCGTCAAGGCAGTCGTCAAGGAGGAGCACCGTCTGTCACACGCCGTGCACGCAACAGCAGGCCAACTAGTGCAGCGTGCAGTTGCATGCATGCGACGTCATGTCGCACACACTCGTCGTCAAGGCAGCAGTGGTCACTACACGACACAGGCAGAAGCCACGACGGCGACGACACGACAGCGACGCAGTAGCAGTAGCAGCAGCAGTGGTGGTGGCCGAGGTGGCAGAGCACAAGCCGCGTCGCCCACGCCACGCCAAGCGCAAAGCACCGCAGCACAAAACAACAACAACAACAGTGTCGATGCGGGAAGTGACAATGACGACGACGGCGACGGCGAGGACGACATGACGAGTGCAGACACGCGGCAGCTGCCACGCGGTGACGTCGATGTGTTGGCGGCGCAAGTCGTCAGCCCGGCACACTTGCATGCACTGCACACCAGCGCTGAAGGCGACAGCGCGAGGACACTGCGGCTTGTGCATGCACTGCACCACGACACGACGGCAACGCAGTCTGCGAAGGGCAGCAGCAGAGGCAGTAGCGGCAAGGCGAGCCTAGTGCGCGACCTACGTCGCGTCTACCCGCCAGGCTCGCTGTTGTCAAGGCTCGCCTGCGTCTGCACCTCACACACGCGCGACCACAACGACAGCAGCAGCAGCAGCAGCATGACCGAAGACAACTACACACAGAAGGTGCTTGACAGTTTGCTTGAGCTGTGGCGAGCGTGTGTGGTACGCATCAAGACACGCTACGAGCAGCACAGCGGCAATGACGCACACAACACCTCGCGCTGCGGCGCGTCAGACGTGCTCGACATATTAGGCTTGCCTGCCGCTGACCCGCCCGTAGACCTGACGCAAACGCTGCTCGTGCAAAAGCTGCAGCTACTTGCCTATCACATGCGCTGCCTCGCAGCCGCAGCGCACAGCGACGACGACAACGACGACGACGACAATGGCAAGAGTGCAAGGAGCGACACGAAGGCGACAGCAGGTCACACAAACGCGGCAGCAACGCGCGCGCTCGCGCAGGCAACTGACGGCTGGGACAGTGACACGTGCATCGACGACGACGACAGCGACGCGCATGACGGCGCTGCAGTAGACAAAACTAGCGCCGACGGCAAGAAGGTGCACACGACAGGCACACACGACAAGGCAAGGCGGCAACAGTCGCAGCAGGACGACGGCAGCAACGCGGCGACAGCAACAAGCAATACAACTCACGGCATGCAACTCATCACACATGGCGAGCCACTAGTCGTGCCACCGCCGCTGCCCGAGCCGCCGACAACGTCCGATGTGCTGCTGCAACGCTCGCAGCAGCTGCAGCAGTACGCACACACGTCAAGCGACACGCGCTTGTGGCTGCAGAGCAGCACACTATACAATGACATGTGCTTGTTCCTCTACGTCAACAAGGCACAGCACGGACGTGCCGTGCGCTTTGCTGACTTTGTGCAATGGCACAGCCCACGCGACTTCCACTGGCCTGATGCACACACGCGCAAGAGCGACAAGAAACAAGGCGACGCTGCGGCACACGAGCAGACGACAGTCAACGACAATGACTACCTGTCCGAGCGCATGCAGCTGCAAGGTGACAGTGCGACAGGCAATGTGTGGTGGGCGTTGTGGCAGCGTGCACGACCGCGATCGCTGCGCGACATTTGCGACTCGACAGCGGGGGCACATGAGCAGGCACTGCTTGTCCTGCACTGGCTGCAA
>JAKVQF020000709.1:0-14436 GCA_023091115.2 Trypanosomatidae sp. Fi-14 | reverse complement strand
CTGCTGCTGCTGCTGCAGTGTGTCCTGCCCGTGTCGTTGTCGTCGTCGCGACGTGTGTATGTGTGCCATGACGACGACCACGACGACAGCGATGACGACGACGATGCGGTGACGGTGGCGGTGGCGTGTACAGCTGCGCGAGCAGTGTGTAGTAACGCGTGGGCACACACGAAGGAACAGATGCAACAGCAGCAGCAGCAGATGCCGTTGTTGTTGTCGACAGCGGCGATGACGTGACGACGGCAGCGCGATGCGTGGCACAGCGCCTGTCGTCATCGTCGTCGTTCGTCGTGTTGCTGTTGTGCCGCTCCTTCGCGTCGTCGTCGTCGTTGTTGTTGTCGTCATTCGACTGCGCCTCGTTCTTCTGCCCGTCGCCGTCGTCGTCGTCGTCGAGCCACCGCTCGAGTGCGCGTCGCTCACGCGCGCTGTCAATGTACGCACTCACATCACACAACGCCGTCGCCGTCGTACTCGTCACCGCTGCCGCTGCTGTTGTCGCTGCAGCAGCAGCGGCTGCCGTCGCGCTGCGTGCTGTGCGCTCGTCATCGTCCGTCAGACGAGTAGACGCGCTGTCGTGCACACCGACACCGCTGCTGCTGCAGCTGTTGCTGTTGTTGTTGCCTTTGCTACAGATGCATGTTGTTGTTGCGGCTGCTGCTGCTGCTGCAATGTCGTCTGTTGTCGTGGCCATTGCCTGCTGCTGCTGCTCTTCCTCACCATCGTTGCTGTTGTTGCTGTGTTGTGTGACGACGGCTGCTGCTGTCGTTGTTGTCGCTGTTGTGCGGACACGACGACCGAGCAGCAGCACAGCGCCATCGTCGGTGAGCGCCGCATAACAGCGCCACACATCGGCATCGTCGACATTGTCACTGCTATTGTTGTTGCTGTTGTATGTGCGCACACAACGACGACGGCCGAGTGCACGCCATTGCACAATATATCTGTGTGCCTCATCACGACAACGACGGCTGCTGCTGCTGCTGCTGCTGTCATCGTCATCGTCGTCCTTGTCAGTATGCGCGTCGTCTGCATGACGGTCGTCATTGTCATCACAACGACGACGACGCCTCTCACTGTTGTTGCTGCTCTTCTTCGTGTGCGCACTGCGCAGCTGCAGTGTACGCACACACGACGCATCACAGCCGCGCAGTTGCAGCAGTCGTCGCTGTGCTCGCGCGAGCCACACACACGACGGCGACGACGACGACGATGTTGTTGTTGTTCTCTTTGCCGCCGCCGTACACAACGCTACGCCACTGTCACAGACGTGCATCGGCGCCGTCTGCTGCACGACATTGACGGCAGCCACCACAACAGCCGCCGTGGCAGCAGCAGACGAGGACGACGACGATGACGACAGCGGTGACAGCGACCAGAGGAAGCGCACACACACAACGCTCAGCTCCGCCTCGCACACGTCAGACGTCGCTGTCGTCGTTGCTGTTGCTGCGGTGGCCACAGCCGTCGCGCAGTGCGCGCGACGTCGTCGTACTGCGCTGTCGCCATCCTCGTCGACGTCGTCCTCGTCGCGGCGTGTCGCTGTGTCTGTCGCGACAACATCGCGACCACGCGCTGTCAGCCACACACTCATCGCCACATAACGAGGCGGCAGCGCCGACGACGACGAGTGTGTGTGTTGTGGCAATGTCAGCGATGACAGCATCGCCGCCGTCGATCTGCTGCGGCTGCCATTGCTGTTGTTGTTGTCGACAGCAGCAGCAGCAGCAGTGACGCCGTCGTTGCTGTTGCAGCCACTACTGCTACCGTCAGCGGCTGTGAAGGCGTTGCGACACGCATTGCAGAGCTGCACACACGGCCCAACGAGCAGCACACGCGTGGCGACACCGCTGTCCAGCTGATACGGTGGCAGCGGACACGACGGCGACGATGACAGCGATGGTGAGGATGATGATGAGGATGATGCAGCTGTCGTCGCCGTCGTTGCACACGCCACGTCGTCACGTGCAGCAACGCAACGAGGAGGATGATTGCTGTTGCTGCTGCCCTTGTCGTCAATGACAACACGCAACGACGACGATGACGATGACGTCATCAGCGGCCGCAGCGGTGGCTGTCGTGACAATGGCGATGTCACGCACCACGCACGACTGCAGCTGTCCTTGTCGCACTGTTGTTGTTGTTGCAGCAGCAGTTGTGTGATGGCGCGTTCGTACGCCGCCACGTCACGACAGTGCCGCAGTGCACTGCCCCACGCAGTCGATTGCAGCGTCGTCATCGCTGTGTCATTGTTGTTGTTGCTGTGTGCTGCCCTGACCTCGTCGTTGTCGTTTGCGTGGCAGTGCGACTGCGGTGTGGCACAGCGTGTCGTACTCTTCCGCTCACCCAGGCAGCTGTTGTTGCTGTTGTTGCACACTGCACGTGACGGCGTGCGCGACGGCGTCATTGTCGTCGTCGACAACCGCCGCAGCTGCTGCTGCTCGTACACGGACGACGACAACGTCGTTAGCTTCGCTGCATAGTCGCGCAACACGTCGTACACGACCACCTCGCCCACCTCGTCGACACTCACCACGAACGGCACACACGCAGACGACGACGATGACGACGATGGCGGTGGTGTGAGCGCGACGAGTGTGTAGTGCATACACACCACGCGATGACGGTGATGCAGCTCGTGGTGGAGGACGAAGTGTGCTGCGGTGCTGCACACACAGACGCTGTGACCGTTGCGATCGTTGCCGGTGGCGAGGCAGAAGTATCGCGCATAGCCGCCGCTGCTGCTGTTGTTGCTGCTGTTGTTGCTGTTGCTGCTGCTGTTGTTGTACGGCAACGATGGCGACGATGACATTGTTGCGCTTGTCGTCGTCTCTGCTGTAGTGGCCGTCGTGGTGCGCGTCTTTGCACTGCGCACAGCAGCAGCAGCAGGAGCAGATGACGTGTGCACCTCGCCAACCTCGTCCTCGTCACGACTGCTGCTGCTACTGCTGCTGTCATCGTCATCACTGCTGCTGCTGTCCTCGTCCGTGTCGTCCTTGTCGTTGTCAAGGCTCGCACTCAGATAGGCGTCACACAAGAGCAGCTCGCTGCGTGTCTCGACGAGTCGCCACACACCGCTGTGACGTACACGTCGCGCAGCACGAGCGCACAGTGACGGTGCTGCTGCTGCTGTAGCTGTAGCTGCTGCTGTCGTCATCGTCGTCGTGTTGTCCTCATCGTCTGCTGCTGTTGTTGTTGTCGGTCGTGTTGTGTATGTGTGCTCGCGGTACAGTCGCACACCACTGCGGTGCGTCGTGACAAGCGTGTTGCCGACAAGGCACACAGACAGCACACGCGAGTTGGGATACGGCTGCAGCACAAGAGGACGCGCTGCTGCTGCTGTTGTGTGGTGGCGAGGACAACACGGGTCGTCTTGCTCATCGCTGTCGTGTTGCTGTGTGTTCGTGTCACTGCGGCTGCTGCAACTGCCGTCACGACGACGACGGTGTGGACGAGGTGGCGATGGCGTGCACGCACTGCTCGCACTCGTCGCTGTCGTCATCGTCGTGACTACACTGTCGCTGCTGCCATGACGCTGTGTCAGTAGCTGCTGTTGCTGCTCCTGTTGCTGCCGCTGCTGCTGCACACTGTCCTCGTCCTTGTCGACACGAATGCTGCTGCTGCTGGACGTAACGTCATCGCGGTGGCAGCGCACGACGTCGTCGTCGCGTGTGCACAGTGCAGTCACGTCACACTGCAGCCCTGTCCTCGTGCTCGTGCTTGTTGTTGCTCTTGCAGCTGCTGCTGCTGCAGCGACATTGCCGCTGTGTGGTGCTCTCGTCGTGTCTACGTGTTGCGACGGCAGCGACGTCGACGCGCTCACGCTGCGCATGTAGCCTCTCTCTCATCTATGTGTGTACGTGTGTGTATGCAAACGCAGTGTATGACAAGCGCAAGACAGTGTAGACAGACGCATACACACGCACACACACGCACACACACAGGTGCACGCAGCAGCGTAGTGCGCACACGTCTGTACGCGAACAACGACAACGAGGACACATGTACGCACGGCTGTGTGCATACACACACGCTCGTTCGTAAACACACGATGACACAAAGGACGCAGTACAACACACACAAACACATACACACACACACACATATACACACACGATGACGCGTTATGCGCACACGTACTCGCAGCTAGTCACGCGCAACAACATTGCTACATACACACACACATAGCACACACACACTCACTCTGCTGACACGCACACACATATGTGTACACACATATGGCCCATCAGCATGTGTGTGCACACACACATATATATATACACATACATGCTCGTCACTATGCACACACGCACATATGCACACGTAAGCACCGCAACTTGCATCGCTCTCACATACATGTACACAGTCATGTACACATACACACACACACACACACACACACACACATGACGCTACTCTGCACTCTACATGACAAGTAACATATACATACGCAGCCACACACACACACACACACATACACATACCTTGTTGTTCTTGCTACGTCATGCACACACACACACATCATCCTCATCATCTTCCTCATCATCCTCTGCGTCACACTACATCTCCTCGACAATGCCAAACTCGCGCAGCCGCTCATCAACCAACGCGGTGCCCACACACTCGGTGGGCTGCCGCACCCCGCGTATCTGATACTCGGCGGCGGCGTCGTCGACCATGCCTTGCGGCACAAAGGACGGCATATTGCCGAATATCTTGCAGTTGCGGTCAATCTTGGCAAAATCGACACGGATGCCGTTGCCTACGTAAGTGTCACAGAGGAAGCCGAGCACGTATGGCTTGCTGCTCGATGAGGCGGCGGCGCCTGCTGCAGCAGCTGCACCTGCACCAGCAGCTGCTGAGGCGGCACCTGTGCCCGCCTCATGCATGCGTGGCACGACATAGTAAGGGCAGTGCTCGGGCACAAACGTGTACTGCAGCGCCACCTCGCGTGCAAAGGTGAACTTCAGTTGCCGATTCGGCTGCTCGACCAGTGTGCTGCTCGTGACGTCCAGCCGCGCCTTCTTGCCGCTCTGGCGAAACACACTGAGCAGCAGCGCCTGATACTCGTACTGCGCATCGGCGTCACGCTCGTCTTCTTGCGTCAGCACCAGGTACACCGTCGTCGGGTCAGCGACGTTGACCTCGAGGGCGATGGACGGGATGCCGTGCTCGAAGACGCCGCGGATGCGGTAGTCATAGTATGGCGTGTGCACGTGGCAGCAGCCACCGCCAATGAACAGCTGCAGTGCGTCGTGCCACTCGATCCAGAAGGCGTTGTGCAGGTACTGCCCGTCGACGGCGTCGTCGTCGTCGTCGCCGCTGGCATACTTGACCGTCTTGTTGCTGTCACTACCGTTGTGCTGCTGCAGCTTCTTTGCCGTGTCGGCGTCACCGCTCGTCGTCGTCGTCGTCTCATTCGCGTCGGCGCTGCCAACGATGCTCGCAGCGTAGCCGCGACGTCGCCGCGCCACCGCCGCCGCCGCCGCCGCCGCACACGCCTCACGCACTGCCGGGTAGGTCGTCCAGCGTGCGTCGCCCTTGGCCCACGCCCCGTCCCACGTCGGCACGTCTTGTCCTGCACCTCCTGCCGCTGCTGCTGCGCCTCCTCCTGCCGCTGCCCCTGCTGCCGCTGTCGCCGCCCATGGGTTGCGCACCAGCAACAGCCGCACATCGACCTCGCGCACATGCACGGCACAGACAATGACGTAGCCGTGGTGCAGCCGCAGGCCAATGCGTGCGTAGCGCGCGCTCAGCTCCGGGTTGGCGCTGACGACGTTGGCGTTGCCATACGCCTCGCCACCGTCGGACGGGGTGCACAGCATCTGCACATAGTCGCGTGCGTCGTGGGCGGCGATGAGGTCCCACAGCGCGTCGCCCGCCGCGGCATCGCCCTTGGCCCCCTCCCACGCCGTGTCGTACCGCGTCACCGGGAAGCCGGTGAGCTCCGTCAGCGGCTCGAGCGGGTCGCCGCTCGCGATGTTCGCGTAGCTGCCGTGCACCTTCGCGTACGCCTTCTCGAGCAGCGCCGGCCACAGTCGCCGCACATCACACGCACACCGCATAAACTCCGGCCCGTCGCGGGTGGCCGGCAGGTAGTCGTCGAGCAGCACGGGCAGCCACCAGCCATTGATGCTCAGCGTCACCCAGTAGGCCCCGCGCGTGCGCTCGCTCTTGCCGCTCAGCGCGCTGACGGGGTGCCGAAACAGATCGCGGACGAGCGCCGGACGCTCGGCGAGGGCGGCGGCGGCGGAGAGCAGATAGGTGTCGCCGATGGCGCCGTGTGCGACGTGCCACGGCGCGATGCTGCGACGAAACAGACGCACCTCGCGCTGCTGCAGGGCGTCAGGCAGCCACGTCGCGGGGCGGTGCCACGGCAAGAAGCGTGGCATGTACGTGTCCGTGTCGGGGCGGTAGAGGGAGTAGTCACACGGCCGAAAGACGCAGTCCATGTAGGGCGTGTCGCTCTGCTCGCAGTGCCGCAGCACCGTCTCCTCGTCGAGCTGCTCCGCAACGACGCCCATGGCCTCGGCGAGGGCGTCGAGCTCGGCGGCGATGCGGTCATTGACCTCGCCATAGAGCACCTCGCGCTTCTCGTCACTCAGTGGCACCGCCTTCGCACGGCAACGGAAGCCATTCACCTTACCCGAGACGAGCTTCACCGTCTCGCCGGGGTAGACGACCAGCGAGGCGGCGAGCTCGTTCGTGTTCATCACGTACACCTCGGCCCGCTCGCCCGGCTCGACGTCGCTCTTGGCGCCAAACGTCAGCGTCACGTGCATCTCGTACTTGTCCATGTCATTGTAGTAATACCACGTCCCATCCGCCGCCACCACCTTGTACAACATGCCGCTGTCGAACACCGGGCTCACCTCGCCGGCGACGCTGGGGCCACCGAGGTGGTAGCGCGTGCCGCCCTGCAGTCGCGCCGTCTCGGGCAGCAGCCGCACCGTCACGTCAATCGTCTGGTCGTCAAACTCGTCGCACTCGTCGTCGTTGACGTAGGGCGCGGGGAGGGCGCGACGTGGGGCGACGGGCTTGCGGCCGTGCTCTGCGTTCTTCTGCAGCTCGCGCAAGCGGCGAATGTCGTCGAGGTTGCGCGGGAGCAGGTCGGGCAGGGGCGTGGGCACACGCACCGGCTGCATCTCGTCCGCGTCCATGTCGTCACGCTGTGGTGGCAGCGGCATGACGTAGTTGACCGGGTACTCGATGAGCACCGGCGGCTGTCGCGGTATGTCGGCCATGACGGAGTGTATGTGTGTGTATGTGCTGTTTGTGCTNCTTGCATGTATGCATACACAAAAGACACGAGGCGAGCGCATGCACAAGAGTAGAGACACACACACACGCACACATATGCATACATACATGTACACATACAACAGAATGTCATGTTGCGGCTGCAGTGTCGCCCTCGCTCATTGTGACAATGTACACACACACAATCACACGCACGCGCACACACACACGATGCAGTTGCTGCGACCATGACAATGTCACATGACAATGTGTAGGCAGAGAAGGGAGCACAGAAAGGACGGGTGGTGGGTGAAGCGTGTGTGTGTGTACACGTGTACACGTGTCAAAAGATACAAACAGTGCACGCATCTACATGTGTATAAAGTCGTGTGTATGTGTGTGTGTGTGTGTAGGTGAGCGTACACTTACGTCAATATGCATATACGTATATGTTTGTTCACTTGTATGTGTGTGCTTGTGTCTTCGCACGCGGACGTATACATGACGACATTGTGCAAGCAACAATAATATACATACATATATATACAAACACACATACACACACACACACACACACACATGTGTGTCTGTGTGTGCGCGTGTGCGCCTTTACTCACATGGATGCAAACAACGATGGTGCAACACACACACACGCACAAAGCTGCATGTGTGTGTGTACGCGTCGACGTGTGCAGTGCATGGTCACGTATACATATACACACACATGCACACAAACATATATATACAAGGAGAAGGACGGAGTGAAGGGAACGTGTAGTGAAAGCACATATACACATATATACGCATGTGTACACATGCCTGTGCATATACGTGTGTGTGTCGAGTGAGGTGCGTTATACATACATGTCTTGCTTGTGTGTGTGTGTGTGTGTGTGTGTGTGTGTTGTTGTCAGGTTGTGATGCCATAGTCAGTCGTACAGCGCACACCGCGCTCGGCTCGCTGCTGATACGTCGCCTTCACAGGCACACAGTCACGCCACACAAACATCGCCGCATTGTCGTCATCGCCGTCGTTGTCGTCGCCGTCATTGTCGTCCTCACTGTCATCACTGTCGCTGTCATCGCTGTTGCTTGTCGTGTGTGCGAGCACAGGGCGCACAAAGCGCACGTCAAGCACATCCGCGCCGACAGGCGCACTCGTCAGCAGCGACAGCACATACGGCACAGCACTGTCATCGCCGTCGTAGTCATCGCTGTTGTTGCTGTTGTCCGCGTTATTGTTGCTGCCCATGTGCTGCTGCTGCTGCCGCTGTTGCTGCTCGCTCGCGTCGTGTGACGTACGCGATGACGACAGCGGCGGCGGCGGTTGCCGTGTTGTTGTACACGATGATGATGACGATGACGACGACGCGGCGGCGGCATGTATGTGACGACGGCCATGTTGCAGCTGCGGCGACGACGACGACGTGTCCGCGTCACCGTCAGCGTGCGCAACGGCCGACGCGTGTGCCGTGCCGCCGTCACCACTACTGCCACCACTGTTGCTGCTGTTGTTGCTGTCATTGTTGTCGCAGCCATGTTGTGTTGTTGCGCATGCAGACGGTGACGATGACGCTGCTGTTGTCGTCGTGCCGTGCTTGTCTGCACGCGGTGACGTGTGTGGTCGTGTGCTCGCGGCGAGTAGCGGCAGCACATAGTATGGCGTAGCGCGTGGCAGCAGCGTCACGCGCAACGCCACCTCGCGAGCGCGTGCATAGCTGCTCGTCGTCGTCGTCGTGTCTCTTGTCGTTGTTGTTGCAGATGAGGCCGAGGTAGGCACGGTGTCACACTCGACCATGTCATCACTGGATCGGCACAGCGTCGTCAGCCGACGACGTCGATGACGTGTCGTTGCCGCCTTGTTGTTGTTGTCTGTTTCGTCATTGCTCACTGCTGTTTCGTCATTGCTCGCTGCTGTTGCTGTTGCTGTTGCTGTTGCTGTTGCGTCGCATGCGAGCACAAGCGCGATGCCATGACGCTCACACGGCAGAACATCGACAACGTTGCCGTCACCATCACACACGTCACGCAGCGTTGGCTGCGACACACTACACAACAGCTCGACACGCTGCCGCACGTGCAGCTGCAACACGACATGCGGCTGCAACAACAGCGACGACGACTGCTGCTGCTGCTGCTGCTGCTGCTCTTGTCGTGCGCCACATGACGTTGCTGCAGTCGTCACCGCAGCAAAGCGGCCGCGTATGCGATAGTCATGCCACTGCCACAGCGTGTAGCACACACTACAGCCACTGAACGCCAACAGCGCGTCACACCACTCCACCCACATCGTCCCTGCATTGTCGCGTTGTGCGTGTGCGGCGACGACGTCGCGCAGTGTTGCTGTCGTCGTCGTCTGCTGCTGCTGTTGTTCAGCTGCTGTCGCTGCCGCTGTCGTGTCTGCAGCCGCGTCGTCAGCGTCATTCTTGCTGCTGCGCCTGTTGTTGTTGCTGCTGTTGTCATGTGTCATTGCTACCCCTCGTGTCGATGACAGGAGCGGTGCGGACAACGGCGGCAGTTGTGGTGGTGGCGGTGGCAGCAGCATGCTCTGCATATTGCTTGTCCTACCACTGCCACCACCTGCTGCTGTCATCATCGAGGCTGACACACTGCCCAGTGACAGACTCATGTCCGGCCGCGCATACCACGACGCCGTCGTGTGCTGCCACTTCTTTTCCATCGCCTTGTACGTCATGCGTGTCGCGCCTGCAGCAGCAGCAGCAGCTCTGCCGTGACTGTAGCCGCTGTTGTTGCTGTTGTACCTGCTATTGCTACTGCTACTGTTGCTGCTGCTGCGTTGTTGTTGTTGTTGTTGTGTTTGCCACGTCCACGGGTTGGTCAAGCGCACGAGGCGCACGTCAAGGGCAGCGCAGTACGCCGCATCACTCAGCAGGTAAATGTGACCAGGCATGAACTGTGATGCGGCAGCTGCAGCAGAAGAAGAAGAAGCAGCAGAGGCTGCTGCGTCACCATCGTCCTCGTCATTGTTGTTGCTGCTGCTCGTCGATGCATAGACGCCATGACGACGACCATCGTGACCGCCGTGGCCGCCATCACTGCCGTCCACCTCGCTGTCATTGCTCCTTGACATCGCTGTCGTGGTCGTCGTTGCTGTTGCTGCTGTTTGCCTGTTGCTGCTGTTGTTGTTGTTGCGTGACAGCAGCGAGCGCTGTGAGCAGCGCCGTGACAGCGCCGTCGTCTGCGACGACTGCGCCTGCGAGGCGGCAGGTGTGAAGAGCAGTACAGTGCAGCCCTCACGCACGCTTCGCTGCACCAACGCGAACAGATCCGTCGCCACACGCGGCAGTGACGCTTGTCGTGACGACAATGACGACGGTGGCGGTGGTGGTGGTGCGGCTGCTGCGTTGTCGTCTGCTTGCGACACGGCAGCTGCTGCTTCTGCAGCTGTCGTTGGCGGTCGTGGCGCGATCGTGTGCACACTGCTAACGTCATCGTCGTCGTCGTCGCCTGCACAGCCGTCACTGTCGTTGTCATCCTTGTTGTTGTTGTTGTCGCTGCTGTTGTTGTTGTTCGCCTGCACACCGTCACGTCGCACCGTGCCGCCCTGCTCTGCCTCGTCCGCGTTGTCGCCGCCTTGCCCTTGCCGGCTGCGCGCACACACGCGCGCATGTCGCCGTCGCTGTTGCTGCACCGCCGCCGCCGCACGTGACCACCTCACATCGAGCGAGCGGCCCACGCAGCCCGTCATGTCGCACATCACATCGCTCACGTCCTGCACGCACAGCGCGGCGTAGCTGCCGAGCGTCTTTGCGTACGCCTTCTCCAGCAGTGACGGCCACAGCCGCCGCACATCACACGCACAGCGCGCAAACAGCGGCTGCCGCAGCGAGGCTGGCAGGTAGTCGTCAATGACGTAGGTGCGCCACCAGCCATTGTGCAGCAGGGTGACGCGGTAGCAGCCGACGCGGTGCTCACGTCGCGCGTGCAGGGCGCTCAGCGGGTGACGGAACAGCCAGAGAAGGTGCGCCGGCCGCTGCGCAATCGCCGCCATGGCGGCGACGACGGTGTGATCGCACAGCTCGCCCTGCCGCAGCGCGTGACACGACACCGCACCACGAAAGAGCCGCGTGGCGCTCACTTCGCTCAGCGGCACATACGCACACGGCCGCCGCCACGGGTAGGCCGGCACGACAACCGCGTCGACGCCGTCGCGGCACAGGCTGCGCGCACACGGGCGGAAGGCGAGGTCGGTGAAGGGCAGGCCGTGACGGAGACACGCGCGCAGGAACGCGGCCGGCTGCGTTGCCCGCTCCCATGGGCCGAGGTGGGCACGCACGGCGTCGATGCTGGCGCGGACGTCGTGCAGCGTTCGCGTCACCGAGGCGGCGACGCAGTCGGGTTGCGCCGGCAGCACACGCGCCAGCACACGCCGCGACGACGGCGACGGCGACCCGACGAGCCGCACCGTCTCCTCGGGACGTATGAGCATCGTCACCTCGACCTCGACGCCGTCGACGTCAGCGTCACGGCGGCGACGAGGAGACGACGAAGAAGGCGGAGCAGCAACAGCAACAGCAACAGCAGCAGGAGAGCGAGGATGACGACTGTTGTTGTAGCTGTCCTTGTCGTCGACAAGGGTGGTGGTGGTGACGTCGTCCTGCGCAGTGCTGCTACGACGACGCGGTGGCTGCAGCTGCTCCTCGTCGTCGTCATCGACGACAGGCACCACACGCACCGCGCGCTCGTCAACACGCTCGCCAGCGCGCAGCACGCGTCGCGTGCGCACCAACATGACACAGTGCAGCGTGTCATTGCAAAAATAACACGCCCCGCTGCCCACCTCCGCAATGCGATAGAGCAGTCCCTCACGGAAGACGGGCCGCACAACGCCGGCGATGGGCGGCTCAGCGAAGCGAAAGGGCAGTCGTGGTCGCGGGCAGGGCGTGTGACGCACCGTCGCCTCGTCGAACTCGTCGTCGTCGTCGTCGTCATCATCATCATCATCGTTGTTGTTGTTGTTATTGTTGTTGTTGCTGTGGTGATGGTGAGTGCTGGACAGGGCGGTGTGTGCGTCGTGTGTTGTGCTCATTGCCGCTGTACGACTGGCACGCGTACTGCTGCTGCTGTTGCTGTTGCTCGTGTTGTTGTTGTTGTTGTGTAGTTGCTGTGGCTGCAGTGGTGGTGGTGGTGGCTGTGGCAGCCGCAGCGACGCTGGCGCTGGTCGTGTTGTTGCAGCAGCAGCAGCCACCGCAAGCGGCGACGCCGTCATCGTGGTGTTGTTGTTGTGCACACGCTGACGTGACGTGGTGGCGTCACGTGTGGCGATGCGCACCGTATCATCTGCCGCACCCGCTGCACTGTCATCATCCTTGTCATCGCCGTCAGCGTCGTCGTGTTGCGCATGACGATCACGACTGCTGTTGTCATTGTTGCTGCTATGCATCGAGTCGGATGCCAGCTGCACCGTCAGTGCACGCGGGCGCACAGCTGTCGCCGCTGCTGCTGTCGTCACGCTGATGTGCTGTCGTCTGCAACTGTGCAGTGCGCTCGTCATCGTTGTCCGTGGCGATGACGCGGTGCACTGTTGCTGCTGCTGTTGTTGTTGTTGCAGCAGTCGCTGGCAGCGTTGCAGCAATGTCTCACACGCCGCGAGCGCGGCCGCTGGCGTGTCGTCATCTGCACAACAGCTGTCCTCACCATCACTGCTGCTGCTGCTGCTGCTGTCACGTTGCACTCGTCCTTGTTGTTGTTGTTGTTGTTGCCAATAGTCGTGTAGTGCGTACAACACGTCAACATCGCCGACATCACAGACAAACGCACGCAAACAACGCAGCAGCGCACTGTCGCCGCTGTTGTCATCGTCATCGTCATCGTCATCATCTCCTATCGCCGCTGTTGTTGCCGCTGCGCGCGTTGCTCTGCGTGGGCCTGGCACGGCCGTCGCGGCGAGCGCGTCGCGTCGCAGTGGCAGCAGCGACGACGACGGCGATGACGACGACAACGACGGTGATGGCAGCGGCGACGACGTCGGTGACGATGACGATGTGATGTGTGCACTCGCCCTGTCGTCGTCATCGTCGTCTGCTCTGTGGCTATGTGCGGCGACAGTGGCCGTGTCGCTGTCGCTGCTGTTGCTGTTGTCGCCGTTGCTGTCGTTGTGCGTGTCATGGCCGCCACCGCTGCCACGACTGTGCTGCGTGTGTGCCTGCTGCGTCATCGCCGTTGCCCTTGTGCTCGTCGTCGTCACTGTCTCGTCGACTGCACTCGCGTCGTTGTTGTTGCTGTCATTCGCCTTGTCGTCATGTTGCGCTGCACTCGCCGTCGTCGCCGCCGTCGTTTGCACAGCTACCGCAACGTCAGACAGCGCAGCCGCAGCAGCGCTGTTGTTGTTGTCCTCCTCGCATGCAGACGCCGCCGCCACCACCACAGTTGCTGTTGTTGTTGCTGCTGTTGTTGTCGTTGTCGCAGCACCACTGTCATCATCACTACTGCTATTCTTCTTGTTGCTGTTGTTGTTGTTGTTGTTGTTGTTGTTGCTGCTGCGACGTTGCACGCGATGCTGCACACGACGTCGGTGTTGTTGTGTGACTGTGCGCGTTGCCGTCATCGTGGCCGGCAGAGCGCTGTGTACTGCGTGGCTGTCATCGTGTGACGATGACGATGGTGGCACCGTTGTCGTTGTTGTTGTTGTGTTGTTGTTGCTGTTGTTGCTGTTGTCGCACTTGTCCGCGTCGCTGTTGCAGGCCTGTGTATTGTGTGGCAGTGATGATGACAACGTGACGACGGCTGCAGCTGCATTGCCGTTCTTCGTCTGTGACGCCGTCGTCGCCTCTTCTTTTGCCGTCATAGCAACAGCAGCAGCAGCTGTTGTTGTTGTTGTTGCCGCATCGATAGTATCGTCCTCGTCGTCGTCGCCGTCGAGCAGCACTGCGCTGCTGTGACGTGCGCGAGGCACATGCGGACGACGGCGACGACGATGACGATGTTGCGTACCGCGCCGACCGTCACGACTCGTCTGCGCGTTCGCACGCGCCGCCCTCGTCTTCTTCGTTGTTGTTGTCGCTGTGGCTGTCGTGACGGCGGCGTTGTCGTGTGTACCACTGTCACCGTCGCCGTCATCGTCGTCTGTGTTGCCATCACAGCTGTAGCTGCCGCTGCTGCCGCTGCTGTTGCTGCTGCAGTCGTCATTGCTTCCTTGTGTGTACAGCAACTGTAGCGGCTGCAGTGACTGCTGTGCGT
>JAKVQF020000708.1:0-15784 GCA_023091115.2 Trypanosomatidae sp. Fi-14 | reverse complement strand
GCTCTACCTCGCCGAGCGCGACGTCGACATGGCCGCGGTGGCCGAGGCGGCGGCGGCGCGTTGCGGCGATGTGGTGCGGCGGCGTGTGCTGCCGTGGGTGGCCAAGTATGTGTTTGCGGCGATTGACGAGGTCATGCGCATGGACGCGGCGCTGCTGCTCGTGCCGGTGTCGCGCATTGCGTGCCTGCGCGCGTGCCTTGACGGCGTGTTGGCCGCGACGTGTGAGGCCGAGTGTGTCTTTGCCCTTGTGCGCGGTCTGACGGCGCTGCTACAGCCCGCGGGCGCGACGCAGTTGGCGCGGTGGCTCTACGGCGTCAGCAAGGTGTCGCCGTGCAACGAGGCACGGCCGCTGCTGTCGTACTGGGACGCAGCCACCGGTCGCGCGGTCGAGTATGCGGACAACAGCAACAGCAACAACGCCTCCTTGGCCTTGTCGCCCGCCGACTTGCTTGCTGGCGCGGCGCCGGTGGTGTGCACGGCAGAGGTGCAGCGACTGCAGCACATACTCACGCCACTACTGCAGCCCTCCTCTTCGTCTTCTTGTGCGATGACGTTGTCGTCGTCGCTGCGGCACGAGTCGTCGTTGTCGCTGTCGTCGATGGCGGTGGCGACGGCGGCAGAGGACAACACGACAGCCGCAAGGACGACGAGCAACAGCGGTGGCGGCAGCGATGACGCGGCCGCAGCGACGGGCAGCAGCGGCGGCGGTGGCGGCGCAGGAGGCGGCAGTGGCGGTGAAGTGTGCAAGGCGGTCTTCCTCGTCGGTCCTGAGGGGTGTGGCAAGAGCACACTGTTGCGCTACTGCCTCGCGCAGCTGCAGGCCAGAGTGTCGACGAGCGCGGCAGCGGCCGAGCGTGCGCCGCACGCACGCGACGACGCACACGCGACAATGACAGCATCATCAGCAGCGAATGGCGACGACGGCATTGGCGCAGCGGCGTCGTCGGCGACACTGCGTGTTGTCGAGGTGCACTGCAGTGCCCAGACGCGCGCCTCGCACGTGCTGCAGCAACTTTTGCAGCACTGCACGCTCTACCGCACCGCGGCGGGGCCGGTGTACCGGCCACGCGATGGCGCGCGGCTGGTGCTGCTGCTGCGCAACGTCAGTCTGCCTCAGCCTGACCGCTACGGCACCGTCGAGCTGCACGCCTTTTTACATCAGCTTGTCGTCTATGGCGGCTTCTACGGCGCCGACCTCGAGTGGGTCGGTGTCGAACGCGTGCAACTCGTCGCGACGATGCCGCCATGCAGCGTCAGCAGCGGCAGCAGCAACGACAGTGCCACCGTGGCAGCGACGACGATGACCGCACAGCAACAGCAGCAGCACGCGGTCATATCGCCGCGGCTGCTGTCGGTTGTGCACGTTGTTGGTGTGGCGGCGCCGTCGCGGGGCGGTCAGCTGCAGATCTACACCGCCTACTGGTCAGCCCTGCTGCGCAGCACCGGTGTGGGGCAAGGCAAGAGCTACGACGGTGGACAGCTGCTGGCGCAGTGTATGCTGAATGTGTACGACAAGCTGCGCAAGCGCTTCGACAAGGGCGTGCGCACGGACACGAACAGCAGTAGCGGCAGCGCGGCGACGGCGGCGACGGCGGCGTCGCAGGAGCATATGGTGTACAGTCAACGACAAGTGACGCGGTGGCTGGCGAATGTGCTGCTGTACAGCATTGGCGACAACAACAGCAGCAGCAGCAAGGGCAGCGGCAGCAGCAGCAGTGGCGGTGGTGGCGCAGCAGCAGACACGACGGCCGCGACCGCGTCGCTGCCGGCCGTGCTCGCGTACGAGGCGAGCCGTGTGTTTGTCGACTGCATGTCACGTGTCGACGACCGCACACGCGCAGAGCGCGTCATTGCCGAGCAGCTCGCGGCACTGGGCTACGCCGCCCCCGACAAGGCGCATCGCCTGGCGACGCTGTACGTCACGTGGCTGAACAGCAGCAGCAACACGAAAGATGACGAGGACGCGGCGGCGAGCGCAGAGGGCAACGATGAGAATGGCAGTACAGCGGCCGTCACGACGACAAGTGCAGCGGCAGCAACGACCGCCACGACGACGTCGTCTTCGCGGCTGCGGCTGGCGGCGCAGCCCTACGCGGCGGCCGCGCGCGAGGTGGCCGATGCGGTGGTGCGCTACCGCCGCGCGTACAAGGAGATGCACTTTGTGGTGCTGCCCGAGACGGTCGCGTGGCTCGCGTTCGTCGACCGCGTCCTCGCGCGCCCCGCTGGCCACGTCATGCTCGTCGGCCGGCCCGGTGTGGGCCGGCGCGACACGGCGGTGCTCGCGGCGTTTATGCAGCACATGACCGTCGCGACGCCGTGCATGACGCGCGAGTACGACATCAAACACTTCCGCGCCGACTGGCGTGCCATCGTGCAGCGCGCGATCGCGCAAGACGTGCGCACGCTCGTCGTCCTCGAGGACTATCACCTCCTCGGCCGCGACGAGTTTGTCGAGCTCGTCGGCCTCGTGCTCAGCGTCACGACGAGCAGCTGCGGTGGCGCCGGCGAGGGCGGCGGTGGGGCGGCCGACGGCAACATCGCGGGCCTGTTTACGCCCGAGGAGATGGACGTCATGCTGGCGGGCCTGCGCGAGGAGGCGTCACGTGCGGGCAGCGGCGGCGATGGCGGTAGTCGTGCCATGAGCGTGCAGGCATACTTGCACGCCCGACTGCAGCGCAACGTGCACGTTGCTCTCGTGTTCGACTCGTGTCATGCCGCTTTTGCACCGCGGCTGCGCGCCCACCCGGCACTGCGCACGTGCTGCGATGTGCTGTGGATGGGTGAGTGGGGTGCTGACGTGGCGCGGTCGCTGTGTGCGGCGCGACTGCGCACCTGCGCCGCTGCCGCGGCCGCCGCCGTTGGTGATGATGGCGATGACGCTGCTGCCGACGACGACGCAAGCAACGGCAAGAAGAGGAGTGACAAGACGACGGCGACGAATGCCGAGGGTGATGGGGCGAATGTGCCGCTCGACTTGCCGCGCGAGATGCTCGCCATACACGCCGACTATGCCGCAGCGTCGTCTACCGCGGCGGCGGCGACGAGCACGACGCCGCAGCAGCTCGAGGCGATGGTGGCGACGTACTGTGCGCTTGTCGCGCGCAAGCGACGCAGTGGGGCGGCGGCGGTGGCGCGCCTTGACGCGGGCCTTGCCAAGCTTCACGCGGCCGCCGACAGCGTCGCGACGACGCAGCGCGACGTGGCGCGCAAGAAGGCCGACGTCGAGGCGCTGCAGCGCGCCGCCGACACGGCGCTGAATGCGATACAGCAGAGCATGCAAGACTCACAGGAGCAGCGCGAGCAGGCGAGCACGCTGCAGACGCAGCTGACGTGCGAGCAGCGCGACATGGCCGAGAAGCGCGCGCGTGTCGAGGACGAGCTGGGGGCGATTGCGCCGCTGCTGCAGGCGGCGCGTGACGCGGTGCGCGGCATACGCGCCGAGCAGCTGAACGAGATTCGCTCGCTGAAGGCGCCGCCCGAGGCGGTGCGTGACGTGCTCGAGGGCGTGCTCGCGCTGCTCGGCGTCGTTGACGTGTCGTGGCAGTCGATGCGCGCCTTCCTCGGCGAGCGCGGCGCAAAGGACCGCATTCTTGACTTTGACGTCCGTGCGGTGACGCCGGCGGTGCGGGCGAATGTGACGCGGCTGCTGCAGCAAAAGGCGAACTCGTTCCGGCCCGACGTGGTGGCGCGCGCGTCGCTCGCGGCGGCGCCGATGGCCGAGTGGGTGCGCGCGACGACCGAGTACGCCACCATACTCGACCGCATCGCCCCGCTCACTCGCCAGCTCGAGCACCTCGAGACGCGGCAGCGCGAGGGCGAGGCGCAGCTCGCGCAGCTGCAGGCGCGACTGCGCGAGATTGACGCGCACGTGGCGACGCTGCGCGACGACTTTGCACAGCGCTGCCGCGACGCGGAGCGGCTGCGCGCGCTGCTGCAGTCCGCCGAGGCCGACCTCGCCCGCGCCGAGGACCTGCTCGCGAAGCTCGGCGGGGAGCGGGCGCGGTGGGCGCGCGAGGCGGCGGCGCTGCGCGACGCACAGCGCACCCTGCCGGCGCGCGCCCTGCTTGCCGCGGCGTTTGTGACGTATCTGGCCCGCGAGCCGGAGGCGGTGCGTGCGCGGTGGCTGCGTGTGTGGTCGGCGCGGCTGCTGCCGCCGCCACCGTCATCATCATCGCCCGCCGCGACGCAGCAGCCGCTGCACGAGGCAGACGTCAGCGGCGTCGGCGCCGACGCGGCCGAGGCGAGCACGTCGCTGCTCTCTGCGACCGTGTCGGGTGCTGCGGCTGCTGGCGGTGGTGCATCGTCGTCAGCCGCAGCGGCTGGCTTTGTCTTTGCGACGTTTATGCGCAGTGAGCGCGAGCTGCTGCAGTACCGCGCCGAGGGCCTCCCTGACGACGCGCTGTCGCTCGAGAACGCCGTCGTGCTGCTCGACGCGGTCGCGCAGACGCCGCTGGCGGTCGACCCGGCCGGGCAGGCGCTCGCGTGGCTGCGCGCGCACTTGCAGGCGCAGCGCGTCAGTGTCGAGGTGGCCGCGCTGCACGACGACCGCTTCGCCCACACCCTCGAGCTGGCGGTGCGCTTTGGCAAGACGCTGCTCGTCACCGACGTGGACGCGGTGCCGGCGCTGCTGTACCCGGTGCTGCGCCGCGACGTGGTGACGGCGGGCGCGAAGCGTGTGGTGCAGCTCGGCGGCAAGGCGGTCGAGTGGCAGGACGCCTTCCGCGTCGTGCTCTTCACCCGACACGCCGACGTGGCGCTGCCGCCCGACGCGGCGGCGCTGCTGACGCGCGTCAACTTCAGCATCACGCGGTGCGGACTGGAGAGTCAGCTGCTCGGCCTCGCGCTGCGCCACGAGCGGCCCGAGCTGGAGCGCCGCGCCGGCGAGCTGCTGCGGCAGGAGGAGCAGCAGACGCAGCAGCTCGCCGAGCTCGAGGAGCGGCTGCTGCGCGAGCTCGCCGACGCGCAAGGCGACTTGCTCGGCAACGCGCAGCTCGTGCAGTCGCTCAACGAGGTCAAGACGCAGGCGAGTGCGGTGCACACGGCGCTGGCGCGTGCGCACGCGCTGCGCGGTGAGCTGCGCGCGCGCCGCGAGGCCTACCGCCCGCTCGCGCGCGGGGCGGCGCGTGTGTACTTTGCCGTGGGCGACCTGCAGGCGCTGAACCACATCTACGCCTTTGGCCTCGACACGCACTTGGCGCTCTTCACCGACACGCTCGCCGCCGCGGACGACGACGGCGACGCCGCCCGACGACGACGCGCGGACAAGAGCAGCCACGCGAAGGACGACAACGACGACGATAAGGACGACGGCGACGGCGACGACGACGGCGGTGATGATGTTGCCGTGGCGGCGGCGGTGCGGGCGAGGGTGGCGAGTCTCGAGCGCCGCTTTGTACAGCGCTGCTTTCAGTACGTGGCGGTGGCGCTGTTCAAGCAAGATCGGCCGACGTTTGGCCTGCACCTGCTGCGGCAGCTGCGTCCGCGCGCCTTTCCGCCTGCGCTGTGGCGGCTGCTCGTCGACGACGCCGCGCTCGCCGCGCCACCCGCGGTGAGCGATGACGGCGGCAAGGGCGACGGTGACGCCGCCGCGGCGGCGGTGTTGGCGCGGCTGCCGTCGTGGCTGCCGCCACTCGCGCGGCAGCGCTGCGCGGGCGTGGCGCGTGTGCGCGGCGGCGCGGCGTTGCTGTCGTCGTGGCGCCTCGACTGCGATGCGGCCGGGCCGCGAGTGGGCAACGACGGCGACAACAAGGTCGGTGACGAGGCGGGTGGTCGTGGCAGCTGGTCGCGTTGGTTTGCCGCGGCGACGCCCGAGGCGGCGGTGCTGACGTCGTGGCGCGTCGGCGGCGGCGAGGGCGACGACGGCGGCGCGACGATGACGACGACGCGCGCGGCCACGGCTGCGCCGTCGGCGCCACTGCTTCTCTCGCAACGCGCCAGCGACGACGACGACAAGGACGACGAGGACGACGAGGACAAGGACGACGCGGCCGTGGTGGCGGGTGACGGCGTGCTCGGTCAGCTGCTGCTGCTGCGTCTGCTGCGGCCCGACCGGCTGCCGGCGCTGTGCCTGCGCGTGCTGCTGCGCGAGCTGTGCCTTGACGCGCTCGTGCCGACGCAGTCGCTCGCGGACGTGCTCGCCGGCACGCGCGCGTCGCGGCCGGTGCTGCTCGTCACCGCCAGCGGCGCCGACCCGAGCGTCGAGGTGCAAGCGGCGGCGACGCGGCTCGTCGGGCGGCAGCACCTGACACAAATCGCCCTCGGCGGCGGCCAGACGGACGAGGCGATGGCGCAGCTGCGGCGCTGCGCCGCGCAAGGCGAGTGGCTGTTCCTGAAGAATCTGCACCTCGTCCTCGACTGGGCCGCCGTGCTCGAGCAGGAGCTGTGCGCGATGCCGCCGCCGCACGACGCGTTTCGCCTCATCATCACCACCGAGGCGCACGACGCGCTGCCGTCGGTGCTGCTGCGGCTGTCGCGCAAGCTCGCCGTCGAGGCGCCGCCGGGGCTGCGGCAAAACCTCGCCCGCACATACCGCACCTGGGGCGACGCGTTCGTGTCGGCGCAGACGCCGCGCGGCGCGTGTGCGCTCTTTGGCCTCGCGTGGCTGCACGCGGTCGCGCAGGAGCGGCGCGGGTACACGCCGCAGGGGTGGACGCACGCGTACGACTTTACGCCGGCGGACCTGAAGGCCGCGACGGACATCATCGTCGCGCTGACGAGCGCCGCGCCGGCCAGCAACAACAACGGCGGTGACGACGACGGCGGCGTTGACTGGACGACGCTGCGCGGGCTGCTGCAAAACTGCATCTACGGCGGCCACCTCGACCGCGCGCACGACGAGCGCGTGCTCGAGCTGCTCATCGCCCGCACCTTCCGCGCCGACACCCTGCTGCGCGCGACGCGGCCGCTGTGCGGGCGTGTGCTGGCGCCGGCGCCGTGCGGCGCGGACGCGGTGGCGGCGCTGCTGGCGCGTGACTTGCCCGACGTCGACGCGCCGGCGCTGCTGCTGCTGCCCGACAACGCCGACCGCGTCGTGCAAGAGCACGCCGCCGCCGCGCAGCTTGACAGCCTGCGACTGCTGGCGCGCGGCGGCGGCGGCGAGGACGCGGCAACGACAACAGCGGCGGCCGCGACGACGACGGGCGGCGGCGGTGGTGATGGCTGGCGTCGCGCGGCGGTGGCGGCGGTGGCGCTGTGGAAAGACTGCGGCCTCGCGAGCGCCGCCGCCGCGCAGCCGCAGCGCCGCATCGCCGCCAGCGACGCCGACCCGGACCCGATGACGGTGTTCTTCGTCAGCGAAGCCAACGCGCTCGCGCAGCTCGTCGCCGACGTGGCGGCCGCGTTTGCCGAGCTGCGCACCGCCGCCGGCGGTGAGGCGGCGACGACGGCGGCCGGGGCGACGACGCTGACGCCGGCGGCGCGCGAGGACGCGGTGGCGTGGGCGGGCGGCCGCGTGCCGTCGCGGTGGGCCGACCGCATGGACGACGGCCCGCGCGAGGCGACGCGGTGGCTCGCGCTGCTGGCGCACCGCCACGCCGTCGTGACGGCGACGCTGACGGCGGCGCAGTCGCAAGGCAGCGGCAGCAGCGGCGGCTTCGCGGCGATGGCGGCGACGACGGCGTTTGACCTGGCGGCGCTGCTGCGCCCGCGCACCTTTCTCGACGCACTGCGGCAGTACACGGCGCGGCGCGGCGGCGTCGCGCTCGTCGACCTCGTCCTCGTCGCGTGCGTCGGCGATGCGGCGGCGACGGCGGTGGCGCTGCCGCTGCGCGTGCGCGCCGGCACGGCGAACATTGCGCTGCAGGGCGCGCTGTGGTGCGCCGACGGCGGCGGCCAGCTGCGTCGCGTGCCGGCAAGCGCGCCGTCAACGTCGGCGCTCGCCGGCGAGCTGTGCCTCGGCTGGGTCGCCGCCGCGCAAGCGGACAAGGCGCTCGCCAGCAACTTTGCGCGCGTGCCGCTGTACAGCGACGCGTCGCGGCGCCGCGTCGTGTGCGAGCTGTGCGTGCCGTGCGCCGACCGCGACGCGCGCGACACGCTCGTGTGCCACGGCGTCGCGTGCTACATTGACGCCGCCCACGCGACGTATTGACAGGAGATGGCCCCGCGCGCGCGCGCGGTGGCGGTGGCGGTGATGTAAGGGGACGGTGATGACATGTATAGTGCTGCGAGCGCGTGGGCGAGGGTAGGCAAGCAACTGTCTATGTGTGCTTCTTTGTGCGTATGTGTATGTGTGTGTGTGCGTGCTGCAATGTTGCGTTGCTACCTTTTTGTTTTTTGCGACAAGCACAACAAGACAAAGTAGCGCATCGACACGGCAAGGACGCGCAACACAGCACAAGCGCTCTCGCGCGCGCGTTGTTTGCTTACTACGAACGAACGGCGCATACATATACGTAAAAAACGAAAACAGCCCAACAACGCGTCCCTGTGCACATATGTGTATTCCCTCCACCTATAAGCAAACTATACATGCATGTCGTGCGCCCACGCGAACGCACGCGCACCTTAACAATGTGCGCCCCCACACGGCGCCATCCTTTGGTCGTCATCGCCGCCGTTGCCTTGTCCTATACCGCGCCTATTTTTTGTTCCATTTCAGAAGTGTGTGTTGATGTCTGTGTGCGTGGGGGAGGGTGTGTGGGTGTGTGGGTATGGGTGTGTGGAAAGGTAAAGTTGTATAGGTGGGGGTTGTGTGTGTGTGTGTGTGGGTGTGAGTGGTTGTGTTTGTTCATGTTTGCGCCACGTGTGCGCGCTCGCTTGCCGTCCGTCCTTCGCCCGCCCGCCGCCGCTGTACATCGCTCATTCGCGCGCGCGCCTCTTCTTCTTCGTCCTTTTCGCCTACTTGCTCTTCGCGTCGCCGTTGCCATAGAGTGGTGCCTACTTCTTGTTGTTGGCGCTGTCGTTGCTGCCGTTCGCTGACGTGGCCCGCTGCGTTTGCGAGTTGTGCGCCGCGGCCTCGCTCTTGAGCGTGTCGAGGGCGTTGTGCGGTGCGAGCACGTTCTTGCCGCCCTGCGTGTCGGTACGATAGCTGCTCATCGTCGACTCGAGCACGCCGCACATCGACGCGACGGCGCGCAGGTAGTTGTTCATCGACAGCGTGAAGGCGCTCTCGACGTGCTCCTTGAGCGCGTCGACGCCGTGCTCGAACTCGGTGCGCTTCCGCTCCAGCTTCTCCTTGCACTCGTTGCGCCGCACAATCTCCGCCGTGTAGCCCTTCTTCTCGCTCAGCGGCTTGCCCTTCTTCGCGTACTCCTGCTCCGTCTTGTTGATCTTGATGCGCGACTCGTCGTACGCCTTTTGCGCCGAGCGCACGTCGATGAGGACCTTGTCGAGCTGCTTGATCTCGCGCCGCACCGGGATGAGCACCGAGATGGCGCCGGCGTGCATGTCATTGTTGAAGGCGCCAAACGGCCCCTTGTCCTTCATGTTGCGCATCGCCTCGCGCACCGCCACCACCGGCTCGCGGGCACCCTCGCGGAAGGTGCTGGCGACGCTGCCGTAGCCCTGCGCGGCATTGTCGAAGCTGCCGAGCAAGTCGCGGAACGCGTCCATGGTCTGCGTCATCGAGTTGTCAAACTGCTTGATCGACGCCTTCAGCTCCTCGAGGTAGTTCGCCCGCGTCGCGAGCTGATAGTCGAGCGTCGGCGGCTTGCGCGTGCACATGGCTGTCGTGTAAGGTGATGAACGAGTGCAAAAAACAACAACCGGACAACAAGTTGCTCTGTGTGTTTTTTTTTGTTTCTTTGTGTGACTGTGTGTGTACGCGTGTGTGTTTGTGTGCTACCTGCAACAAGGTACGCAAGCGAAAGCGAGAGTGGCAGTGTGCACAGCGCAAGCTCGCGTGTATGACTCGGTATGTGTGTGTGTGTGAGTGGGTGTCTGCGAAGTGCATGCGTATAGACACGCACGCGGCACACCGCGATACAGCACGAGAAAGAAAAGAGGGCGAGGGTGACGGCGGGGAAGGTGTGTGCATGTGTGTGTGTGTGCGTCGTCTCGCTCGTCGCGTGTTCGTTTTTTTTACTGCCCGCTCTTTTTTTTTTTTGACGAGCGCTGCCGTGCGTCACACGGCGTGCACGGCCTTCAGGCTGTGGTGCACGACGTCGCGCAACAGCACGCTGAGCACCTGCTTCGCGGCGAAGCTGCGCAGCGCAAGGGTGTCGCCGAGGTGGCTGCGCGTGGGCGAGGTGCGCCAAAAGTTGCGCTGGTACGTCACTGGAAACATGACGACGCTGAGCAGCAGACGCGCCAGCACAAGCAGCAGCAGCCGCGTCACGTGGCCTACGCGGCGCTGCCGCAGTCGCTCCAGTCGCATCTGCGCGTACACGCACATCGCGTACGCCGCCAGCGGTGCCACCCCCACGGCGGCGCTGCGCAGCGCCTCGTCGAGCAGCAGCTTGAACGTCACGCCGCGGCGCAGCGTCGCTACGGCGTGGCCGTACGACAGCACACGCAACGGCACCGCCGCCACCGCCGCCGCCGCCGCCGCGACAAACGGCCGCCGCGTGCGCGAGACGAGCGCGTGGTAGACGACGTTGCGCAGCACCGACGCGGCGAGCGCAAATGGCAGGCCCTCGTAGCGCCACACCACCGCCGACGCGCTCTGCAGCGCGTGCGCCGTCGTCGCCGTCGTTACCGTCGCCGCCGTCGTCGCCGTCGTCATCGTCGCCCGCGTCGACGGCGTCAGCGGCGCATAGCGCATCGTCAGCGTTTGCAGCGCCACCGTCGCGATGAGGTCTTGCACAATGTCCTCCCACTTGCCCGACGCTGGCGGCACCGCGTCGGGCTGCGGCACGCGGGTGCGGCACCCACCGCGCCACACCACCGTCGCCACGCTGCGCTGCGCGCGGTGCTCGTTGGCGGCGAGGGCGCGCAGCGGCTCCGTGACGTTTTGCAGCAGCTGCAGCGCCAGGTCGGGGTGGGCGTCAAGGAGCTCGTGCAGGGCTGAGCAGGAGAGGTGGTAGGTGACCGTCCCGTCGTACGCCGCCCGCACCGTCTCGAGCGCCGTCGCGTGGACGAGAAACTCGTACATGCCGACCGTCTGCCCCGGCGGCACGTAGCGCGCGGGGCCGGCGCCGTACTCTTTGCCCAGGTACGCCGCCAAGCCGCCCGCCGCGACGACGCACAGGCGCGTGTGGGCGTCACCGCTGAAGACGACATAGTCGCCGCGCGCGTAGACACGCCGCGTCAGCTTGCGCGCGATGCTGCGCAGCTGCTGCGCCGTGCAGCCGAGAAAGAGCGGCGTACGCCGCAGCAGCTCATTGAGTGAGACGCTCTGCGGGTCGTCGGTGGCGGGCGCGATGGCGTCTGACAAGGCGACGACGCCCGGCAAGGCGTGGCCGAGCAACACGCCGAGGCAGGCCATGCCGCCACTCGACACGTGCAACAGCCTCGGCGCGACGCCCATCTCGTGCACGACGCGCGCCGTGTAGCGGCCACCGACGATGCTGATGACGTTCGTGCGGCCAAGCAGGGCGGCGAACGCGTTCGTGCCCGTGGTGAAGCCTTTTGACACCCAGCCGAGCGTGCCAGTCCAGAACACGGTCCGGCAGTCGCGCAGGTAGCGCGCAAAGAGCTGTATCGTATGCGGCCCGCAGTCAACCGCGTACACGTGCGACGGCACCGCCGCCGTCTCGACGTGCCGCGCCGCCAGCTGCGCCGCGTCGGGGTCGTCGACGACGAGGTGGTCAATGGGCAGGACGAGCTCGACGTCGTGCTTGCGGCACAGCCGCAGTATCTCGTGCGCCAGCTCGCTGCACCGCGCCACCGTCGCCGCACTGCTGCCATCGCTCGCCTTGTCGCCCGCGTCGTCGCCGTCCTTGTCGTCGTCCTCGGCGTCGTCGTCATCGTCGGCGGCGGTGTTGTCGTTCATGTTGTGGTGGTGGTGACGGCGAGGTTGGTGGTAGTGGTTGTCATCGTCGTCGTCGTCGCTGTCGGCGCCCTCGTTGCAATCGTCGTCATTGTCGTTGCCGTCATCGTCGCCGCGACGAAGACGACGCAGGTGGTGATGATGATGACGACGACCGCCACCACTACCACCGCCGCTGCTGCTGCCGTGTGGGTGGTGCTGATAGTCGTTGCGCGACGCGGCGGCCAACGTGCCTGCCGCTGCGCCACCGTTGCGATCGTCGAGGTCGTCATTGTCGTCGAGGCCGCTGTCGTGCGCGCTGCTGCTGCCACCGCCGCCGCGCTTGCCGTCTGTTGCCGCGGTGTACTGTCGACGTCGTCGCTGCTGTTGTCCTTGTCGTTGCGTGCGTAGCGCTGCTGACGGTGACGACGATGCGTTTGCTGCGCCGCCACCGTTGCCGTTGCTGCCGTCGTGTGCCTCGCCCTTGTCGTGGTAGCCGAGGCCGCACGACAGGCCCTTGGCGGCGAGCAACGGCAGCGCCAGCGAGCCGGCGACGAGGAGGCGGTCGACCTTGCCGACGAGGCTGCGCAGCAGACGCAGCTTGCCGGTGCTGTAGTCGCCCGCCACCGCCACGACGAGCGGCCGCGCGGAGCGGAGGAAGAACCTGGAGTAAAAGGCGAGCTCGCGGTCCATGCTGTAGCCGGCGGCGCCGTGCTGCAGCCGACGCGGCAGCTCGACGGTGCTCGCCAGTGACAAGTGCGACGTCGCGAACGAGTCATTGACGTACACGTCGATGCCCGCCGCGAGCACCTCGGCCATCGCCGCGCGCTCCTCGACGCTCTGCGACGTCTCATTCTTGTAAAAGCGCAGATTCTCCAGCACGAGCACCTCGCCCGGCAGCAGCTGGTGCAGCGGCGCACGCACGCAGTCGCGCGCAAACTTGATCGTGTGCTGTGGAAAGCGGCCGCGCAGGGCGTCGACAAAGGTGCTCGTCGTTGCGGGAAAGAACTCCATCTTCGGGAAGTAGCGCTTCAGCGCGGCAATCTTCTGCGCGTTGCTCAGTGACGCAAACAGCGTCGTCTTGCCCGTGTTCGGCACCTGGCTCAGCTCCGACGGCAGCGTCGTGAGGCCTGGCACGGCGCGCAGCACCTGCACCTTCATCGCGGGCGACAAGGCGGACATGAAGTGCGTGAAGCCCATGCCGCCTTCGCGCGTGAAGGCGTCAAGCGCAACTTCGCGCTCTTTACGCGACAAGTTCAGTGTGATGCCGGTCAAGGTGCCAAACGAGGACGCCACCACCACCGCCGCACCCTTGCGCAGCAGCCACGCAATCGTCGTCAGCGTCGAGGCGTCGTCGACGGTGTCGCCGACGATGTTCTGCGGGTCGACGAGCACGAGGACGCGCTTGTTGCGCACCGGGTACACGTCACTCACAACATGCTTCGACCCCAGCAACTCCACCGACATGTTGTGTATGTGTATATATGCGCGCACGTACAAAGACAACTTTGCGTGTGTATATGTTTGACTATATGTGTGTGTGTGTTTTATGTATGTATGTGTGTGTGTTTGTGTGTGGACGTAGTATACTGCAAGCGAGCAAGCAACGACAAGTTGGCGGACAAACACAACACGACATGTGCACGCTTCTGTGTGTGTGCGTGTCCTTGTTTGTACAACTCGTGTGTGTCGACTTATGCTTACCCTATCTGCGTTACAAACACACACACACACATACACACATACACGAGTATACGTACTTGCTGCTTGTTATGACGCAAGTATGTATATATGTTACGTCAGCCGCATGCACACGCCCACATGCACACGCACACAGAGGGAGACGTGTGCGTGTAGGCACGGACGCGCCGGCTTACTCTTGCTGCTTGCGTCTTACACACGCACACACGCCGACATACAGACACGCGCAGATACACACAGACAGTACGTCAATGTATGCGTGTGCGTGCGTGTGTATGAGTGAGTGACAACGCTACATGAAGTCGTCGTCAAAGTCATAGTCGTCATTGTTCGCCGCGATGCGCTCCTCGTCGTCGTCCTTCTTGTCATGGTCGCGCAGTGCCATGACGTCCATCTTGTAGCGCAGCACACCGCCAAAGCCGCCAAAGCCGCGCACAAACTGCGTCCCCTCCTGGCTGCGGTTGCTGATCAGCTCGAGCGTGCAGCCAAACTTTTGGTAGTTCTGCGCCAGCCAGTCGACAAAGTTCTCCTCGACAATCTCATTCTGCGACGCGCCCGCCTCGTGGCTGTGTATGTTCTTGCGCGCCGCCTCTTCTTCGGTCATGATGAACACCTCGTTGGCCTCCTCGTCGCTGCCCTTGTTCTTCGTCACAACGTAGCGGTTCATCGTCAGGTCTTCGAAGCAGATGAGCGTGTCGACGGCGCCAGCCTCGAGGCAGCGCATCGTGTCGGTGATGCCGAAGCAATACTGCTGCGTGTCTTGCGCAATCTGGTCAAAGAAGCGCTGCAGCAGTTTCTTCTCCTGCACCAGCTTGACGCCCGCGAGCGCGTCGCCGGCGAGGTCAATCGCCTGGTTGAGGCCCACGTCACCGGGGTGGGCCACGTCGACGATGCTGATCACCACCTCCTTCAGGCGCGGGTCAAAGAGGTCGGACTGGTAGAGCACCTCCTTGAAGTCGGCCGAGCCGGCAAGGACGAGGCCGCGAATGTTCGGCCGGTCATTCGTGATGAAGTAGCTAACAGCGTTCTCGGCGACCTTGCGCACATAGTTGTGCCGCCGCTCCATGCGGATGCGGGCAAAACGGTTCTTACTCTGCCCACCACGGCCGTGCTTCTTCGGCAGCTCGACCGTGAAGGAGCCGAGCTTTTCCTTGACGTCGCCGCAGACGGTCGCGTAGAGGGTGCCGCTGCCGTCCATGACAATGAAGCCAAACTTGTCATCCGACTCGAGCATGCGGTGCAGCTCCTCGGTATGGAACTTGTTGTCGCACAAGTAGAGCGAGCGGCTGACCGGCTTGAACGGCTCAATGTCGAGCGTCAGCTTCTTCTCGCGGTTGTCGGCTGTGAGCACGGTGCCCGAGTAGAGCAGCAGGCCATTCGGTGGCACGCGACTTAGCTGCTTCAGCCGCCCCAGCGCCGCCGTGATGGCGCTCTGCACGCTCAGCCGGTTCGTGTGCGACTTGATGTTCGACGCCGTGCCATACTCGTTGTTCAGCTTCGCCGTCATGCCAGCAAGCTGCTCCTTGGGCGTCATGTACACGCTGATCACACTCGTCCCCATGCCACGCGCCGACTCGAGCATCTGTATGAGCTTCTTGACCTTGTAGCGCTCAATCGTCTTCTCGGCCTCGCTCAGCTCGGGCGCCTTGGCCTCGGACATGGCGATGACGTGGTGNTGTATGTGTTGTCGAGACGAGGTCAGACGCATCATGACATACTGTACACACACGCACATGCACACAGAGTTGTACACGTGCCCCTGTGTGTGTACATGTGTACACACGTATGCGCAAGTTGCATTTAGCGCTTACACATATATGCAACACCACCACCCACTTACGCACGCATGCACAAAAAGTTGCATGCTACGCAGCTTGTTATGCACGCGTCAGAGCATCCTCGAGTGCGAGCCAGTTGAGGCCGTGCTGTTGCAACAGCTGCATGCCGTCGCTCGGCGCGACGCCATAGCGGTTGCCCATGCGTGCGAGAAAGATGGCGGCGAGTGCATTGTCGTTCGTCAGCTGCGCGAGCTGCGCGTAGACGTCGAGCGGGATGTCCTTCAAGTCGAGCAGTATGGTCACGAGCTCGCGGTCGCTGTGGACGTAGCGGCACAGCGTCGCGACAACGTGCTCGGGCACGGCGTGCTTGCGACCAAGTCGCGCCGCCCGTCGCGGGTCGCTGACGGGGCTGAACACGACATTGTACGCACGCACATCGCGGAAGAGCACCGCGGCGCCA
>JAKVQF020000707.1:0-15766 GCA_023091115.2 Trypanosomatidae sp. Fi-14 | reverse complement strand
AAAGTATCTGTGCAGCTAGCTTGTGTATTTGTTTGTTTGTTTGTGTGTGTGTGTTTGTCTGTACACTGTAGCTTCTCGTCTCTCTTTTAGCAAACTGCTTGTTGTTGACAAATGCATCGTTAATGTTAGTTTTGTATATGCATGCATTGTATGTAAAAGTAATGTTGTAAATTTGTGTATTGTTTATATATATATGTGTGTGTGTGTTTGTGTCGACGTCGTTGTTGTCATGTGACGATAAGAACTATTCGCTTGTACTTGTTAATTTTACGCTTTGTTGCCTTTGCACTTTGTATAGTCACTATGCACATTGTTCTTTGCTTCCTTTTTTGCATTGCCTGTGTGTACATGTTGCCAGACGGTATGTTGTGCCGTGCTGTCGCAAGTTCCGCTCTGTGTGTGTGTGTGTGTGTGTGTGTGATCGAGTACGTGGATCAATTATTGTTTGCACTTTGTAAGCTCATTGCACATGCCATGTAATGCATGTTATACAGTTGCTTGCATACACTATGTTATCGACACGTACATACATTATATACATACATGTATTTGCGTCTACGCACACACACACACACACACATAGTGGTTCTTGTAACCGTTGTGTAACTTACACGAACATTTACACTAACAAACATATATACATACATATATACGCATACATATACATGTATACTTTTCGTATTGATCATCAGAGCCTTTTCTTGCGACATATATATACATTTACGTATTGCTTGTGCGCGCGTCGCTGCCACGTGTCATGTCCTTCATGTCGGTGCCTATTGGTACAGCGCCTTGCGGTAGCGCGTTTTGCAGCTGCTGAAGCAGCGGTTGTGTGCACCTTATTTGCCCTTGTCCTGGCGTTTGCTTTGGTGTTGCGTTTGTCGCACCTTGCGAATGTGCTGTGGTGTTGGGCGCTGTCGTGCCTGCCTGTGGCGCTGTGTGTGCATTTGTGCGGCCTTGTTGGTGTGTACTTTCGCTGTCTGACGTCGATTTACACAGCGTTAAGCTCTGCAGTACTGTCAACAGGTGTGTCGTGTCAGCGTCGCGGTCGCACACACCGAGCAGCGCAACTGTCTGCGTCGATGTACCGAGCAAGTAGTCAAACAACGAGAGCGCCTCGCTGGGGACGCGCGCGATGGCGCGTGTGACGTGCTCGACAACGTCAAACACCGTCACACAGACGAGCGAAGACACATGTACGTCGCGTGCATGTCGCGTGCGGCCACGCTGCTGTAGTGTAAAGACAACGACGAGAATGCCAGGGTCTGCAAGTTGCAACTGTGGGTCTGCGCGGTCAATTGCCATGGCGAGGAGGCTGTCAAAGCCATCTGTGTCATGCACGCGACGCGTGCTGGTGCCGCGCACTCGTGCTCCCGTCATAGGCGAGTATTGCAGCACCACAGCCTGCTGCCGTCCATATTGTTGTGCTTGTTGTTGTTGTTGTGACGGTAAGGGTGGCGTGGGCAGCAAAAGCCGTGGCTCGTGTGCCATTCCCGGTGGCGTTGTCGTCAACGGTGCGTCTGCCGCCTGCGCAGAAGTGACCTGCTCACCTGACCACGTCCGCGGTACGGGCATGAGCAAGTCGGCAATGGTGTTGCTGTCATTGCTACTGTTGTTCTTGTTATCGTCGCTACTGCTCGCCGTCGTGTCGTTGCCAATGAGCGCAATCGACACACGCAGTTCACCGTCGGCAGCAGCAGCAACAGCGTCTCGCGTGCTGCTTGTTGTCGATGTCACGCGCCCGGCGCATGCAGCTGCAGCAGTCACAGTCGCCAGCGCCGTGGTATTATGACTTGCTTGTTGACTGTCTGTTTGGTCGTCAAGGCTGTCGCTTACTTTGCATCGCGTCGCGCGCTGCTGCTGCGGTGGCTGCTCGTCTGCGCCCGCGCCGTCCGTCTCGGCGTCATCGGTCGTTTTCGCTGTCGCGTGTGTGGCGCGGCGTTTCATGGCCCGCAGCACGCCTGCCGCCACACTTCGCAGCGCCAGCGGTGTTACGGCACAGTAGCTGCTTTCCATCGACACGAGACCGGTGTCGTGGCCGGCGACAAAGTGCGCGACAAGCTCGTCAAGGACGCTTGACCGCAGCGGCTGCGTGCTCTCCGCCATGGTCGCGTTCACGTCCTCGTCGTCGTCGTCGTCGTCGCATTCCAACTTGCTCTCGCCTTCGCCGTCCGTGCGCACGTGCGAGGCGTGGCGGTGCGTGGCCTTGCGCGTCACCACCTCGTCCACAACCAAAACGCCCGTCGAGGCCACATCGCGCGTGCTCGCCGCATCACTCGTGGCAACGTACTCGTTACCATCTGTGTGCATGTCGCCACCGTCATCGACACGCCTGTCACGGTGTGCACACATCGCCGACGCGTGTGTCGCCTCGGCTGCGGCAGCCGTGCCAAGGGCCCGCGTCAGCGTGAGCGTGCGACCGTGAACAAGCAACATGATGTCGTCCTTGTCGTCCTTGTCGCCACACGCACGCGTACGCGACGATGGCGTGTCATGCTGCTCGACGCAAACGAGCGCGCGCACGCGACGGCGACTCGACGCAGACGCGACGGAGCTCATCGTCGTCTCGTCGTGCTCGAGTGTGCCGGCGTGCTGCGCACCGCTACGCGTTGCCGCCGTCACACTGCCTACCTGCGCTGCTGCTGCTGCTATTGTTGCGACCGAGGTGGGCGTCGACGCAGCATTCGTCGCCGCCAGCGCGGCGTGTGTTGAAGTGCACGACAGCTCTTGTTGCTGCTGTTGCTGCTGCTGCTGCTGCACGCTCGTGTGCAGATATGCCTTTGCCTCGGTGTGTTCAAAGTCGCTCAGCAGTGCCTCGGCGTCTTGCGCCATTGCGAGCAGTTGCTGCTGCAGTGCTTCGTGCACAGCAGCCCACGCACTGTGCTCGCTGCTGCCCTCGGCCCTCGCAAGCGCCTGCTGTTGCGTTTGCTGCTGTTGCTGCTGCTGCTGTTGTGCGTCTACTTGCAACTGCGCTTGTGCACGCAACGTGGGTGCCAGATCACCACGCACACCGGCAATAAACTGCAGCACACTGCCCGGGTATGTTGGTCGATTGCACACCTCGCCCATGCGTTGCTGTACGTCGAGCATCGCCTGCGCACACGTCTCCTCGGCACCGATGCAAACGAGCGCGACCGTGTAGCAAGGCCCACCCAGCGCGTAGTGAAAGAGCGCGCGTGGTAGGTGCGGACTGTGGTCGAGCACGCCCGCGTACAGCGCCACCGCCGTGTTGCACGCGACCAGGCTTGCCGTCAATGAACACACATACACATCCACGTCATTGCTGCCATTGCTGCTGGTGCTGATGCTGTTGCTGTTGTTGTTGTTACTCACGTGCAGCTGCTGAGTGGCGCCGCTGCCTCGTATAGCGTTGCCGTCACTTGTCGTTGCCGTGTTTGTTGTCGCACGGATCGGTGGGCTGCTGAGACGCGGTGTGACTGCTGGTGGTGTCGCCATCGTCGTCGTTGTTGTTGTGCATGTTGGCTGCTGTGGCTGCGATAGTGACTGCGCACTGTCGTGACGACGACTGTCGCTCACAGCCGTTGCCATAGCTGTAACATCTGCAACATCACCACCGGTACTCGCGCCAACAACAGCTGCAGCAGCAGCAGCAGGAGGGGGCGAAGCAGCCGTAGCTAACAGGCGGACAAGGCGTTGCTTGAGGACAAGCGAGCAGTACACAAAGCCGCCGCCTTCGCTCGGTGTGACGACAGGCATAAGCTGCGACGCACGCAACAGGGCTCGCGTCAGCAACGCCTCAAAGGCTTGCGCGTCGGCCACCGCACAGTAGTGTACACCATCGACGCACGCGCCAAAGATGGGTGACACGGCAATGACAAGCTTCTGTGCCGTCGGCACGTGTGCGAGCAGGTCAACAACGGTGCTGCCACACAGCCACACAAAGGACACCCGCACACCGTACGAGCGGCGACGGCGACACGAGCAGGGCCAGTCGTTGCCGCGAGTAGCGCAGTCTCTGTTGCTGCTCTCGTCACTGTCTTGTCTTCGGTTGCTGTTGCTGTTGTTGCTGTGATTGTCGCAGTGACACGATGTCAGGCCAGCAAAAAGACGGCGCACAAGCTGACAGAGCAGTTGACGCGCACACGACTCGACGTGGGCGCTGTGTGACGCGAGCAGCGCCGCGTTGCAGCCTCGCAGCAGCGTCCGACACACCTCGTCGAGCAGCAGCGACGACAGCGGTGGTGGCGACCGCGGCGGTGACGACAAGGGCGACGACACGGCCTCGTCCGCGTCGTTGGCCTTCTCGTCGTGTGCCTGCTGCTGCGGCTGTTGCTGCGGTTGCTGCTGCTGTTCTTGTGCTTGTTGTTGCTTGTCGTGATCGGGTGTCATACTCATCTCGAGCACCTCATCGACATTGTACTCGTCAAAGTCGTCATCGCCGGTGACAATGACTAGCTCCTTGTCGTGTGTCACATTCGATGTCTCGGCGCAACGTCCGTCAAGGACGACCAGCGTGCGCACACGCGTCGCGAACGACGACGACGACGACGACGACGGCAGCGGTAACACCATCGAGCTATGTGTCACCTGACACGAGGCCACGTCCGTGTCGTGCGACACCGTGTCGTCGGTGCGGTTGACAGCAGACAACGTCACAGCATCCGCGTCAGCAGCAGCCGCCGCAGCAGTCGCAGCAGCACTGCCTGGACTACTCTTGCCAATGTCATCGTTGCTGTCCTTGTTGTTGTTGTTGTTGTCGTTGTCGTTGTGGTCGTTGTTGTTGCTGCTCACGACACCATCACCAGCACCCGCATCACGGCCATCTATGCCCGTGTCACCTTGCTCGTGGGCAGCCAGCAGCAGCAGCGGCGCCGTTTGTGGTGGAGGTGGTGGGGGGAGCGGCGCGGCCGTCGTCGCAACCGCCGCCGAGTCGAAGCGCTGCGGTGTGTGCAAGCGCAACAGCTGTCCTGCCGTCGCAACACTCGGCCACGCCGGGCCATTCGCACCAATCGGGGCAGCACCAGGCAAGCTTACCGCACCCCCGCTGCGATACCGTCGCTGCTGTCGCAGCAGCAACTGCTGCTGCTGTTGCTGACCGTTGCCGCCTGCGCGCGTGCTCTTGTTGTTTGTGTTGTTGCTGTCGTCTTTGTCGTCGCTGCCTCCGCCGCTGTTGCTGCTGCTGCTGTGGCTTGCGGCGAGCACGAGCTGTGCTGACTGGTGTGGCAATGACTGCTGCCGTTGTTGTTGTTGTTGCAGTGGTGGTTGCATGACAACATGTGTGACAGCATTGTTCGCAGGAACGTCGCCATCCTCTGCAGCGGCTGATGCAGCAACAGCAACATCGGTCGCGCCGACAGGTGTTGCACTGTTTGCGGCCATTGTCGCCGTCGTTGCGGCGGCTGTCACGGTCGTCTGCGCGGCGTCGTGACGCGGCACACACGGCAGTGGCGAGTGTGGCAACGGTAGCAGCAGCTGCGGCGGTGACGGCGTCACACGCGCAGTCGTGTTCAGCTGCCGCTGCTGTTCGTGTGAACGAGGTTGCAACAACGGTGGCAGTGGTGGCACAACAGGCATGATGACGACGGTCGTGCTGTTGTTGTTGTTGACTGCCTTGTCCGTTCTGTTGTTGCTGCTCGTCGGCAGCCGTGCCGCGGCGGACGTGACGCGCGTCGTTGTCGTTGTCAGCTGTGACAAGCTTGGTGTGCATCGCGCCGCGACGGCAGCATCGTGGCACCGCTGTGTGTGTGTGTGACCGCGTCCGCTGCTGCTCACCACCACGCCACGCTGCCTTCTCGTCGTTACCGAGGCACTGTCCTGGTCGCTGGACGCCGCCGCCGCCGCAGCAGCAGCAGCAGCCGCTTCTGCTTCGCGCTCTTTGCGTCGTCGCTCCACATATGCGCGCACACGCTCTTTGCGCTGCTCCGTGGCGCGCCTTCGTGCCGCGGCGACAGCCTGCTCGCGCTGCAGTCGCTGTTGCTCTCGTTGCTGCTCCTGCTGCTCCGTGTCGTCGCGATGCACAGTGGCTGCTCCCGCTGCCATCGCCAACGATGACGACGCCGCTGCTGCCGCCTCGCACGCACTTGTGCTCGTGTCGCCGACCGAGAGTTGTAGCTGCGGTGTCTGCGGCTGCGGCGATGGCTGTCGATGCGCCGAACCGGGCAGCAGGGCAGCGCTCGCGCGTCCGCCCGCCGCACGCGACGCCTGCAGTCGTGACAGCGACATCTGTGCATACTCACCCTTCATGTACGCCAGCAGCTGGCGCCGACCCACGTGCGAGGACGATGCCGCGGAGTGCGGCAGCAGTGGCGGTGTCGGCGTCGGGGCGTTGACACCCGCCGCCGCCGCCGCTGCCGCCGCCGTGACAGCAGGCACTGCTGCTGCCCTTGTTGCCCCTGCTGTTGCTGCACTTGTTGTTGCTGTTGTTGCTGGTGGTGGTGCGAGATGTGGAAAGAGCGTCATCGACGTCGAACTGCACGTCACCACGTCACACTCGCGCAGGTGATCGTCGTGCGCATAGTCCGCGCTGCGCATCGCTGTGAGTGACGTGTGCAGCTGCTCATCGCGGCCGTCACCATCACCACCGTTGTTGTTGTTGTTGGGCTTGTGTGCACTGCCGTTGTTGTTGTTGCCCACCATCGGTGTGTCCAGCACCCACGCAAGCCAGCTCTCCTCCATGTACGCGTCAGAGCCGCCCAGCGAGAGTGTGTGTAGGAGGGGAGGGGGCTGCGGTGGTCGCTTGTTGCTCACGGCCGCGTCGGCACGCACGACGGCGGTCGCTGCAGTGCTCGTGGGCGTCGCGCGTGTCATGGTAGGCAGCGACGGCGTGCTTGCGGTCACGGTCGTGCTCGTCGTGAGCGTGCTTGGCGTGATGGCGAGCAGTCCTGTTCGTGTCATCCTCGTCGTCGTCGCGGTTGCCGCGCCGCGTGGCGCAGGTGCCGCACTCGCGGCGGCAGTGGGGGTGGCGGTGATCGTGGCGGGTGGGTACGGTGGTGGCGCAATGGGCAGCCAGTCATACAGCGAGGGCTGTATGCCGAAGCCGAGCATGTCGCCATACACATACGCCGCCAAGCCAAAGTGAAAGTTGCTGAGCGCCGCGTGCAGCTGCGCCTCGGCGCGCACCATCGCCGTCACGTCCGCCTGCTTGCTGCCCACCATCGCGTCACTGTCCTCGTCCTCGCCACTGACGCGGCACTCGGCATCGCTGCCACGCATGCAGACCGTATTGTTGTTGTTGTTGTTATTGTTGTTGTCTTCGTTGTTGTTGTTGTTGTTGTTGTTGTGGCTTGCGTCGCTGACTCGACGGCCATTCGAGTACGAATGTGTGCAGCTGACGGCGAGAAGGGTGTTGTTCGGTGTGACAAGGGTGATGCTGTTGCTCATGCTATTGCTACTGCCATAACTGTGGCTATACTTGGTGCTACCGCCACTGCTACTATAGTTGCTGACTGGCGCAGACGCGGTGTGGTGGTCGTGTTGCTGCTGCTGCTGTGCTTGCTGTACTTGCTGCTGCGTCGTTGACAATGTCAGCGCCTCTGCCATCGTCAACGTGTGTTGTTGCTGCTGTTGCTGTTGCTGCTCACACTCGCACTTGCCGTTGCTGTTGTTGTCGTCGGTGGTGTTGTGTGCCTGCCTCGTTGCTTGCACGTTGTCGTGCACATGTGCATGGGCAGCAGCGACAGCAGCAGTAGTGGCAGCGACGGCGTTGTTGCCACCACCGCTGCTACTGCTGTTGTTATCGCCAGTGCCGTCGTGGCGGCTGTGACGCCCGCTGTCGTGAGATGACAAGGGCGTTGTTGACAGCAGCGGCGCGTGGCTGTGCGAGGCATACGTGTGCGGGTGCATTGCTACGCTGCCTGCTTGTCGTCTACCTGCTGTTTATACACAAATGTGTACACATACATGTATAGTATAGGTGCACACCACCTCGCACACACAAACGCACGCAAGAGGCAAGCAATGTGGACACGACACACACACACAGTCATGTATGCATTGCTTGTGTATGTGTGTGTGTGTGTGTACACCTCGATGTGATGCGAGACGTACAACGAAGCAACAAGCATTCGTCGCGCACGTGCGTACCTCTGTACAACATCTGTGTGCCTCATGTATAGCCCCACGATTGTCAGTTTGCGAACGTGCCAATGTATGTGTGTGTGTGCGTGTGAGTGAGTGTGACAAGAAGTATATATATATATGTGTGGCATAGAAATATGCATAAGTGTCAGTCCATGGGCTCGTGTGTGTATACGCATGTCTTCGTATGTATGTGTACAAGATCATGTGCATATGTGTGTGTGTGTGCTATATATATATATATATATATACGTGCACTGTATGCGACATATACGTTGCGCACACAACAACAACAACAACAGCAACAAACACAACCATAGCAGCAGTCGATGCACACGCGCTTCTTGTCGCGATCGCCCTCACTACAGCTCTGCAGCGCTCTCGCGCCACACATCCGCCTCTGCGGCAGCGGTGGTGGTGGTCGATTGCGCCGCGACAGCGGACGACACGGCAGGCAGCACAACAAGCGAGGCCTGTGGTGACGCGCGTGTTGTCGTCATTGCATTCGCATGACCGTCTTGGTTGTTATTGCTGTTGTTGTGGCTGCTGTTGTTGTCACCAGCAGCACCGCTGTCCTCGACGAGCTCATAGTCGGCGGGTGCATCACACGTGCGTGGCAAATAGGACGGATGCATCACATAGCGTGCTCTGCCGTGTCGGCGACGACGACGACGATGGCATTGTTGTTGCTGTTGCTGCTGCTGCGAAAGTGACGTGCTCGTGTGACTATCGTCGCGCGTAGTGTAGCTCGTCCCGTGCACATACGCATGGCGTCGCGGTCGTCTGCGTTGCTCATGTGCGTGCCCTTGTTGCTCTTGTACGCGCACCATCGTCGTGCCGTCGGCATCGCCATCGTCGTGTGCAGCTGCAGCAGCTGCTGTTGTTGTTACTGAGGTGAACACAGCATCGTCCGAGGCCGCGGCGGCAGCTGCGCTGTCGTCTTGTTGTTGTTGTTGTTCCTGTGATGATGGCAATGGCGGCGACTGACGTAGCCACGACAAGCCAACTCGACCACCACCACCACGCAATGATGATGATGGTGCGGTGTTGGCAACAGCATTGCGTTGCCACAGCAAACGTCGTCGTCCTCGTCGTCGCTGTTGTTGTCGCGCGCGTCGTGCAGCTGTGTCATCGTCGTTGTTGTTGTTGCTGTCATTGTCACTCACATCATGGCCGTCACCATCGTCGTCACTCGTCGTGTCGCCGCTGCTGCTGCTGCTGCCGCTGCCGCTGCCGTCGCTCGCCCACTCGTCATCGTCGCTGTGTTCGTCATTGTCGCGGTGGGCGTCATTCACGCCGGCCTCGTCATCGTCATCGTCGTCGTCGAGCACGCGGCCGCGCGCGGGGCGATCGCCGAGGTAGGTGTGGAACACCGCATACCACAGCAGCCGCTCACGATCAAACAACGCCCACGAGGGCATACCCCACATGGAAAAGAGCCGCCCGTCGTACGCGCCATTGACACGCACAAAGCGACGCTGCAGCCGTCGCTTGCGGGCAATGGCGTGCCGTCGCGCGCGATCGTAGCGCACACGCGCCTGCACACTGGCCGCCACCTCCCACGCATCCGGGAAGCGCATCTCAAACGGCGCCAGTGACGGCGGCCACTCACTGCGTATGACGCCCGTGTACGGCGTGCGAGCCTCGAGAAAGTTGACATGGCCACTGTCCTCCCCATCGCCGCCGTCGCTGTGCCACGTGTGTGGTGTGCGTGCGGTGACGGCCGTCGCTCTTGTTGTTGTCGTCGTCGTCGCAGCAGGAGCAGACGATGGTGGTGGTGGTGGTGGTGGTGCAAGCGTGGCTGCTGCTACTGCGGCGGCTGCTGCTGCTAATGGTGATGCTGCTGCGCCTGCCATTGTTGTTGCTGCAGGTGCGCTCGTCTGTGCATCTGTCGCCGTCGTCGTTGTCGTCGTCGGGGCAGGTGCGGCTGTTGTCGCTGTCGTTGCGTTGTCGCGGTTGTACATTACATCGCCATAGTCGAGTGTAATGTAGTAACGACGCACCGATGGCAGTCGCATGGGCCGTGTCGCGTTGCTGCCATTGTTGTTGTTTGCGTGACGTGTGCTGCTGTTGCCGCCACCAGCACCGCTGCCGCCATACGGTGACGTGCTCGCGTCGTTGCTCTCGTCATCAGCGTCGTCGCCATTGTCACGTCCCTCACGCCCATCGTGTGCCAGTCTTGTTGTCGTCGTCATCGTACGCTGATGCATCAGCACGTGCTGTTGCTGTGCCGTGTCGTGTGCGAGCACATTACCCACACTGTTGCTGCCGCCACTACCACCACCGCCACCTCCTCCACTATTACTCGCAGCAGCAGCAGCAGCAGCAGCAACACGACGACGGCGACGATGTGCACTATTGCTGTCGTCACTCGTGCTGCTATTGCTGTTGTCATTGTCCGCCTCGCGCACGTCGACAACAACCCACGACGCGTCGTGTTCACCTGTGCTACCATGCATGTGTTGCGCTCGCGCCTCACCTGCCGCGTCACGACGACGACGACTGCTGCTGTTGTTGTTGTCACCACTACTGCTGCTATGGTGACCTTGCTGCTGCTGCTCTTGCTGTTGTTGTTGCTGTTGTTGTTCGCGTGAGCGGTCGTGACTGGCCGTCGTCGAGCGTGTGGCGTGCGTGCGAATGACATAGTGATTGCGCATCGTCGGGCACGGCTGTACAATGTCGCCATTGAAGATGACGACACCCTCGCGGACGAGCAGCTGTGGGCCGTACAACAGGTTGCGCACGACAACAAAGATAAGGTAGCCGAAGCCGGACAGCACACCGAGCATGAAGAAGAGAAACACGTACACGAGCCACGGCGGCACAATGACGTCAATGTGATCGTCATCGTCGTTGTTGCTTGTCCGACTCACATTGTCGTATGTTGCGCCAGTGGTGTGGTTGGTGGCGGCGCTACCTGCCCTTGCCATGTGGCCGGCAGCCGCAGCCACGGCGGAGGCAGCAGCTTGTTGCAGCCACACACGCACACCATCACAAGCACTGTTGTTGTTGCCATTGTTGTTGCTATAGTATTGGCTGTGGTGGTGGTGGCTGTTGTTGTTGTTGTTGCTGTTGTGTAGCACGGCGCACACAGTGCCGAGGCAGGCCTTTACGGTAGTGCTGCCCGCTGCCGCCACAGCTGCTGCGGACGATGTACATGCACCTGCTGCGTACATCCGCACACAGACACACACACACACCACCAGCAACGGACCCTCTGTTCTACACGTACGTACACGCACAGAAAGTGCACAAGAACATTGACACACACACACACTAGCATGCATACAAAAGAACACACACACATACGCTTGACATGCTTACGCTGCGCTCGTGCCGTTGTCGTCATCGACGACGACGACATTGTCCTCGTTTGTGCCATCTGTCGTGCTGCGACGATGGCGATGATAGCGTTGTCGTTGTGCACGTGTGTGCTGCATTTCGTATTGCACACGTGCTGCAGCACTCATCTGCGTCCACGACAGTCCAGCCGCATCGTCACTGCCGTCACGAGCAGCAGCAGCAGCAGCCGTTGTGTGTGCGTCATGTCCTTGCTGCTTCTGTTGTTGCTCGATCCATGCAACACGCTTCATGTACGCCGACACGTGCGCGCGCAACTCGGCAGTGCTGTCAGCAGACAAGCATGGCATCATTGTCGTCGTCGTCATCGTCGACGTGGCTGTTGCTGCAGCTGCAACGATGCTGTCGCGACCGTGCACTGCGCTTGGTGTGACGACAGTCAGCGACGTCGTCGGCGGTGTGAGCGTACGTGCAGCGGCAGCAGTAGCCGCCGCAAGCGTCGTCATGCTGCTATTGCTGCTGTTGTTGTTGCCCTCGCCTGTCGCTGTGGCTGTCAAGCTATGCTGTACAAGAGCAAACATGCGCGCCGCCGCGTCACGGTCAAGCGCGCCGTGCACCACGCTGCGTGCTGCCGTCTCGGCTGCGCGTGTGACGCTTGGCGACGATGACGATAGCACAGCTGTTGCTGCTGCTGCTGATGGTTGTGCGACGAGCGCGCGTGCACAGCTGTCATCTTCTAGGGCAGCGCCCTGTGCAGGCTGCGCAAGCGACTGTGCAAAAGCAACAGCAGCAGCAGCGGCAGCAGCTGCGCCAGCGTCGCTGCTGCTACTGTGACTGCCCGCGTGTGCGTTCGCGTGTATGGCGTGGCGCACCTGCCGCACCTCACGTCGTGCCGTGGCGAAGGTGATGAGGTTGTGCAAGTAACGCGACGAGCCGCCGCGCAGTCGTGTCGCTGCCACGGCGTCACCCTCGTCGTCGTCGTCGTCCTCGTCGTCGTCATCGTCTGCGCTGTCGCCAGCATGCTGACCGACAGCCTCGCGTCGAGTGCGATTGCCACCGTCATCACTGTCCTCCTCGTCGCCGTCGCCATCATCTGCAGCACCACCACCCTTGCTGCCCTTGCCCGTGCTGCACACAAGGCCTGCGCTGTTGGCGCGACAGCTGCTCTTGAGATAGCCCAGCGTCGGCGTGAGTAGCTGCGACACAACGGGCAGTGACACGGCTGCATCGAGCAGTTCGACTTCACGCCTGCGCAGCTGCGCGGCCGATGCACCGCTGTCGTCGTCACCGTCGTCGTGACGACGATGCCGCTGTTGCCTTGTGTGCTGTACAGCATGGACAGCACTGCTACTGCCACTGCTGCGTCGCTCTTGTTGTTGTCCTTGTTGTTGTTGCTGTTGCTGTCCCTGCTGTTCATGCTGCCAGCGCTGCTCGTCGTGTCGCAAAAACGCTCGTGCAATGTCTGTGAAGGGCGCAGACACGTCACACACCTCATCGGCGTCGTCTCTGCGACTGCGCTTGTTGTTGCTTACGCTGCTGCTGCTGTTGTCCTTGTCGCGTCCTGCGTGCATCACATACTCGCTCGCACGCACAAGCGCAAGCATCGCGTATGTGTCTGCGCCGTAGCTGAGCGTGTTGCACTCGGCGTGGGCGTCGTCGACGTCCATCTGCATGCGCTGCCGCAACTGCGCCAACAGCGGCATCTTTTGCAGCAGCAGCACCGAGCCGGCAGGCAACGAGCAAGATGACGACGAAGGCGACACGGCGGCGGCAGCTGCGTCAACACCGCTGTTGTTGTCATGCTGCCGCTCTTCGTGCGACTCGTCACCATTGACTGCACCGACACGAGACATGACGTAGGCTGTGTGACCATGTGTATGTGCATGTGTGTGGAGCGCAAGCCAAACAAAACGCAATAACACAACACGCACACACGCACACACACACAAATACACACTTCAGAGCACATTCGCAGCCGTCTATGCGCATACTGCACCACGCACACACACACATGCATTCACAGACTAGGACATGTCCGTGAGAGCAGGTACGCCAAGCTCACGCCACTGCATCACGAGCGGCTCGTCGGCGCACAGCCGTGACGCACCAAGGCGGCCAAAGGACGTCAGCGTCGGTCGCAGCACCGCTGCTCGTCGCCCACCGCCACCTGCAGCACACGCAGCGCTACTCTTGCCGCTGCCGCTGCTGCTACTCGCCGCGAGTGCTGCTCCTGCGGCTGCGTGTGTCGTGCATGGGGGGTGTGCTGTATGTATTCCGTGCAGCACTGGACCATTCGCCACGCGCGCAAAACGCGACGGCGCGTCAAAGTCGACAAGCAGCTCGAGCGTAGGCGTTGCGGTGCGCAGTGTGGCGTCCTCGAGGTGCCACAGGCGGTGTCGATACTGTGTGTCACCGGACATGGCGCTACGCGCACACACGTGTGCGTGTGTGTTTGTGTCGTATGCACACACACTCTCTTGTATGTACGAGCGGCAAAAGATGCACACAACGCAACACGTGCACTTGCGTGTGTAGCATGACAGATGTATACACATAGTATATACGATACAACGACTACACGCACACACGGAGACACACAAACACGCAGACGCACACACACATACGCACATCAGTCGTTGCCGTAGCGCACCCAGCCAGCAATCGGGTACGCCGCCTCGTCGACAAGGGTGAAGCGCATCGCCGCCGCATCCACGCGCAGCGGCAGCACACGCGAGTAGTTGTGATGCGGTGCTGGCCACACCTCACTATCCCAGTTCTGCTCCGCCACGTACACACGCGCGCCGGCAACGTCAACGCCCACAATCACCGCTACGTGGCCGTACGGCATCGTTGTTGGCTCGCGGTGGTAGATGAGCAGGTCACCGCGACGTGGTGCACTGCCGCCGTGTAGGACGTCCACGCCGTTGCCGTGCTTGTGCAGCGGCACACGCGTGCCATTCAGCAGCTGCACCTCACGCAACTGCGTCCAAATGTCCTCGGCACCGTCCACGTCACCAAACGTTGCCGGCGCCGGTGCCCCGCGCAATATCCAATACCGCCGCGCATACTCCACGCACTGCCACATCATGCCACTGTACAGCGACACCACACCCTCTGCCGCCTTCGTCGCGTCGTCGTCGTCGTCGCGGCTGTCCGTGTTGTTCTTGTCCTTGTCGTCCGCCACGTCGCGTGTGTTGCGTGTGTTGTTCACCATGCCCTTCGTGTTGCCTGCGTGCTCGTCAGCCGCAACTGTCAGCGTCACCATCGACGCGGGCACGGCATNTCACGGCGCACGAGCACATTGTTCTCGACAAACGAGTAGCACGTCTTGCTGTAGCAGTTGCTGAAGGCGAGGACGCCGTCGTGCGCGCCCAGCACCACACCAAACGGTGGCGAGACACAATACGGCGCTCGACAGCCGTCAGGCAGTGCCTCGACAACAACATCGTGTGCGGCAGCTGCGCCGTTGTTGTCGCCTACAGTGGCAGCAGCAGCAGCAGCAGCTGCTGCCCCTTCTGCCGTTGTGTCCTTCTTCTCCTTGTTTGTCATGGCCTCGTGCGGTGGCCGCGTGTGCGTGTGTTGTCTGACGCATGCGCCCGGTGACGGTGTTGACGGCTGCGAAGGTGACAGGGCTGCGTGCTCGCTTCGTATTGTGCTGTTCGTGTGCCGCTCGCGTGGGCGCGTGTGCAGCTGCCGCGCGAGCAGCATGCACCCGACACTGCACAACAGCAGCAGCGTCAGAGTGACTGCCAGCAGCACGCTGGGTGACCTGCGACAGCGCGTACGCCTGGCATTGTTGTGACGAGTGTGCGGCGCGTGCGGCCTTGTCCTCGTCGGCTGTGCTGCAGCGGCCGCTGTGCTGCCGCGCCGTCGTCGCACAGGCGCACATGTTGCGGCAGCTGCGTTACGACTGGCGACCGCCGACGGCGTGAGGTTGTCAACGACGTCGCTACCGTTACTTCTGCTCGTGTTGTCCTTGTTACTGTACGACGCTACCTCGCCGCGTTGCACTGGAGCTGCTGACTGTGCTGGCGTGTGCGTCACCGCCGTGCATTGGCTGCGCTTGCTCTCGTCATGCATAAGGCAAAGCAAGTAGTCGCTGTATGAGTCGCTGTGTATGTGCACAAACACAAAGACAACAACACAAAGCAGCAATAGCAGCAGCATGGGCAGCAGCAGCAACAACGCACGTAACACATGTGTCGTGTGCATAGTAGCAACAGCAGCAGCGATGGCTGTAGACAACCAGTGACACGCTCGCACGTACATGTCCACATACATCGTACATGTACAGCACGCACACGTGGCGCAAAGAAGACACGACGATGTACACACATAGTATATACGATACAACAACTATACGCACACACGCACACGCACACACGCACATCAGTCGTTGCCGTAGCGCACCCAGCCAGCAATCGGGTAC
>JAKVQF020000706.1:0-15750 GCA_023091115.2 Trypanosomatidae sp. Fi-14 | reverse complement strand
CATAGCTTCATTCGCCCCGAGTTGCCCACGCTTGTGGCGGACGAGGACGCCGTCACCGCGACCGCGCGCACGCCGGAGCACGCCTCGTCAACACGTCGCAGCACGAGCACACGTCATGGCAAGGGCACAGCAGCTGCAGCCGGAGGAGCAAGTGCAAGCACGCGAGCAGCGAGGAGGACGAGTGGCGGCAGCCCGGCTGCCACGACACCGCTGGCGAATGCGACCTCGTCGTCAGCGGCGGCGGCAGCGGCAGCGGCAGCAGCGGCGAGAGCGTTGGCGTCGTCGTCGTCACTGCGCGCACGTCACAGTCGCACAAACCGACGCCGACGTAATGTCAAGGACAGCATCAGTGATGTCAGTGACAAGGTCGACGACGATGATGAGGACAACAACGACAATGTTGTCAGCCGCAGCAGCAGTCGCAGCAGCAGCAGCTCACGACGTCGCAGCAGCAGCAGTAGCAGTAGTCGCAACAGCAGCCACAGCAGTGACACCACGAGCACCAGCAGTGACGACTACGGCGACAAGGACGACGACGAGGAGCCGTTGCTGACGTCGACGTCGACGACGACGACGACACTGCCATCGCTGCTGCCGACGACGACGACAGCGCAGCCGCTCGCGGGTGTGCCACCGCGTCTTAACTTCCCCAGCAGCATTGAGCAGGCCGAGATGAGCATTACGCTGGCGGCGTGTGCGGCGGGGCGTGTGGTGCACCGCACGTTGCGTGCCCTGGACACACCGCTGCGCAACAGCAACAGCAACAACAGCAAGAACAGGAGCAAAAACAGCAGTGTCGACGACGACGGCAGCAGTGAGAGCGACGACGAGGACGACGCGTGCAACTATCTACGCCTGCCCGTACCGCAGACGAAGAGCAACAACAACAACAGCAGTGACGAGGAGGGCAGGTATACGCTGCTGCTGCTGCGCATGGTTGTGGCGCTGCTGTCGAGTGCGCTGACGCTGCTGTGCCGCGTCGCGGCGGCGGCGGCGACGCTGTCGCGCTATTCGTACACCGCCGGCGTCGTCGAGCTGCGCGCGCGTGAGCTGGCGAACTTTGTCGCCGTCGTTCTCGGCCGCAGCGATGCATGCGGGCTGCACCCTGTGCTGCCACACGCGCTGCAGCACAGCACGCGCACCGCCCGACGCGTGTGTGTCGGCAACTACGTCACCCGACAGCTCGTCGACGTGCTGCTCGGGCTGCAGCTGTGCATGCTGCTGTCGATGGGCGGCGCGCCGCTGCACACGGCGGCGCAGCGGGTGTCGCGACACTTCTTGTACGAGACACACATGTCGTACATGAACTGGTTCGCCGGCTACCCTGCCGGACTGAAGGTCAACGAGGACCTCAACAGCACCCTCTGCTTCCTCGCCAAGTGTGTGCTGAACGCGTGGGAGGCGCTGTCGACGTGGCCGCGCATGGCCATGTCGCTGCTCGAGCACGTCGTGTCGGCCTCGACGGTGCTCAACACGACCGCGGTGATGGCTAGCAGTGGCAACGGCAGCCTATTCGCCTCACATGCCGCCGTCGTCGACAACAACAGTAACAACAGCTACAACTACAGCAGCAACAGCGGCAGCAGCAGCAGCAGCGCGAGTGTGACGCCCGTGTACTATTGGTGGGTGTTGCCGGCGTACTATGTGTTTGTCGTCATCTCGATGCTCGGCGCCAGTGTCGCGCTCGCCTTCGTCGCCGACCTCGCCAGCGTCGTCTCGCTGCATCTGCGGCTGCTCTACCGTGCCATGGCACTGCTCTTTCGCGCCAACCGCGTCCTGCTCGCCAGCTTGTACCGGCAATTCCGCGGACAGCGCTACAACCCGCTGCGGCGCCGCCTCGACACGTACGACTTCCGTCTCGATCAGATGCTACACGCGACGTGTCTCTTTGCCGTGGGCATCTGTCTCTTTCCGACGATGGCGGTCTATTTTGTGTACTTTGCTTTTGTCCGCGCCACGCTGCACGCCGTGCAGGCGTGCCTCGTGACGGCGGCCTACGCGGTGCTGTACATGCCGCTCTTTCCGCTGCTGTACTGGTGCGCCGCCGGCGCGCGGCTGTCGGGCGGTGTGGTGCTGACCAGCCCCGTCGTGACGCAGGTGCGCGTCAGTCCGACACTGCGCGGGACGGCCACGTCGGCCGTCACGGCCATGTCGTCGTCGTCGTCGATGATGACAGCAGCAACAGCAGCAGCAACAGCCGCCGTCACCTCATCGTCCGCAGCAGCAGCAGCGGGTGGCGGAGGCGGAAGAGCGGCAACGACGATGATGATGCTGCCGTCACTGCAACACGCAGCAACGATGACGTCATCATCACCGTCGCCGGCCGTCGTGGGCAATAGCAACAACAGCAGCAGCAACAACAACAACAACGGTAGCGGTGGTGGCGGCGTTGTCGCGCACGACGGCGACACGCTGTCGCACACGGTCGAGCTGGCCGTGTGTGCACTGCCGCTGCCGCTGCACTACATGCTCACCGACTATGTTGCTGTACTGCAGACGTGTGTGCAGCTCTTTGCGCCGATGCGTGTGCTGCTGCCGCTCTTCACACGCGGGACGATGGCGCCGGCGATGGACATTGTCGCTGAGCTTGTGCCGCACCTGCGCGTCGACTGTGTGCGACCGCCATGCACGCTGGGCACACCCGCGCCGCAGCCGCCGTCGTCGTCGTCGTCGTAGTGTACCTAAAGAGTGTATATGTGTATATATATGTAGATGCATACATGTGAGTGTGTGTGTGTGTATGTATGTCATCATCAGCATTTGCGTCGCACAAGAACAAAACACACAGACACAGACACACACTCACATACACACACACACACACACACACACACACACACACTCACACTCACTCACACACACACACACACGCAGACACATACAGATGAGTTCGTCGTCTGCGCGCGCATCACACCCGCACGGCGGTGGCAGCAGCGGCACTACGGCGACGTACACGACGAGCAATGCCGTTGCGTGCGCAGCAGCGAGTAGCACGACAATGACGAACAAGAACAACAACAACAGCAGCACAAGCAGCAGCAGCAACAACCACAACAATGCATCATCGTCGTCGACGACGACCGTGTACCCCGAGCAGCTCATTGGCAGCTACGTCATTGGCGAGACGATTGGCCGGGGCAGCTTCGGCAAGGTCAAGAAGGGCCGCCACATTTACTCGGGCGAGCCAGTCGCGATCAAGATCATCAATCGACAGATGCTCAGGTCATCACACATGGACAAGAAGATCTCGCGTGAGATACGGGTGCTGCGGCTGTTTGCCCACCCGAACATCTGCCGCCTGTACGAGGTCATCTCGACCCCGACGGACATGTACCTCATCATGGAGTACGTCGGGGGCGGGGAGCTGTACGACTACATTGTGCAGCAAGGCCGCGTCAGCGAGGACGAGGCGCGGTACATTTTTCAGCAGATTGTCTGCGCCATTGAGTACTGCCACCACTTTCGCGTCGTCCACCGTGACCTGAAGCCGGAGAACATACTGCTCGGCCCGGGGCTGCAGGTGAAGCTCATTGACTTTGGTCTGTCGAACCTCATGAAGGATGGCGAGTTCCTGACGACGTCGTGCGGGTCGCCGAACTACGCCGCCCCGGAGGTCATTAGCGGGAAGCTGTACATTGGCCCCGAGGCGGATGTGTGGTCGTGTGGTGTCATTCTCTACGCGCTGCTCTGTGGCTGCCTGCCTTTTGACGAGCCCTCGGTGCAGAACCTGTTCAGCAAGATCAAGCTAGGCATGTACCCGGCCCCCAGCGGCGTCGCCCCCGCCGCGTGCGAGCTGATACAGAAGCTGCTCGTCGTCGACCCGCTTGTGCGGCTGACGGTGGCGCAGATACGCGACCATGCGTGGTTCGCCGAGCGACTGCCGGTGCGCCTGTCGTACGCCGCCGCCCTCCTCACCACCACCGAGGACCGCATCTCCGCCGTCGTCGTCGGCGAGACGGCGCGGAAGCTGAAGATGCGCGAGCAAGACGTGCGGCGCGAGCTGGAGCGTCGCAGCGGCGTCGCGTACGTGACGTACAACATTCTGTGCGACGCCAAGCGACGTCGCGCCATTGCGGCGGAAGTGCGTGAGCTGGGCGTGGCGGTGGCGGGCGATGGCGGTGTCGGCGGTGGCTTGTCCTCGGCTGCCGCATCGCAGACGTCGTACCCGGGCAGTGTGTTTGGCGGCGGCAGCAGCACGTGCAGCACCGTGGCCACGACGACGGGCAACGTGTGCGTCGGCGGCGGCGGCGGTGGCGGCGGTGGTGTGGGCGCGCCAGCGAGCAGCAGCAACACCACTAGCAACAACAACAATGTGACAGCAGTGGCCAGTGCGACACGCGCGCGTGCGGGCTCGTACATGCATCCGCAGCACGTAGGCAGTGGCAGTTGTGGTGCTGCGTCGGCAGCTGCCGCCGCGTCGTCGGCGTACTATCATCGCAACGCGGCCGAGCGTGAGCTGAACATGGGCCTGATGCTCATACAAAGCCCCGCGATGGAGGTGCTGCTCGACTGCGCCAATGCGGCAACGAACAAGGCGGCGTACAACACGAGCGCCTTCTTGCCTGCCTCGGCGCACGAGGGCAAGTCGATGAGCAGCGGCGTCAGCGGCAGCTTGCTCATGCAACAACAACAGCAACAACAGCAACAACAGCAGCACCAGCGTCGAGGCAGTCAAGGTGGTGGCACGTCGTGCATGGCGAGTGTTGCCGGTGATGGCAGTCATGCGTCGCTGCCGGCCGGGTCGTTTCGCATGGTGCGACAGACACCGCTGTCGTCGTCGTCGACGTCATCGTCGGTCGTGACGCAGCCGGCACATGTGCTGAGCAGCAGTCTGCACAGTGGCATGTACGGTGGTGGTGGTGTTGGCGACAGCGGCAGCGGCAGCAGTCACACGGCGAGCAGCCATCACCGCCACGGCGCTGCACATGCGCAGCGGTCGTATGCGCAGTCGTACGCCGTGCCAGCACGCTTGCACACACAACAACAGCAACAACAGCAGCAACAGCAGCAACAGCAGCATACTACGGTGCGTGTAGGCTCGGTAGCGCGCAAGGACATGACCTACACCCCCGCCGAGGAACACTTTATGGTGACGAACAACTGTGGTTGGCGTGTAGGGCTGATGACGGACTGGAGCATGGACCGCACGCTGCTCGTCTTGTACGACGTGTTGCGTGCGCATCACATGCAATGGAAGGTAGCCTCGCCCTTCTCGCTCGTGGTGCGCACGACGGCGCAGACGTGGTCGTGCATGACGAGGCCTGCTGTGCAACAACAACAACAACAACAGCAGCACAATGTGCAGCAGCAGTCGCCGTGTGCAGCGTCGAGCAGCACGAGCAGCTGTAGCGGCAGTAGCAGCATCGGCGGCAGTGGTGTAGTGCGCGAGCAGTCGTCGGCGCCCATCCCCGTCGCCGGCGGCCACGGCGCGAGTGCGCTGCGCGGCAGCATCAGCGGCGGTCGCAGCCATGACCGCGCCACCCCCCGCGCCGCCGCCGCCTCACCGAGCAGCATGGCAAGCATGCGCAGTAGCGGCAGCTCGACAAGCACAGCACCCGCCGTGACGGCAGTCACACCAGCAACGACAGCAACAACAACGACAGAAGCAGCAACAACAGCAACAGCAGCACCCGTCGTGCCGCCTGCGCAGCCTGTTGTGTTTGTCATTTACCTCTTCCGATTGCACGAGCGCCGTGACGAGGGCTATCTGCTTGACTTTAGCGTCACCCGCAACTCGATTGTCGACCTCGACGTCATCCTGCGCCTCTCTGACGAGATTATTCGCAGAATAGGCTAGCATACTGCATATGTGTGTGTATGTGTATATATATATGTGTATGTGTGTGTGTACGTATGTGCGTGTGTGTTCACATGCGTAAGTATGTGTAGCAGAGAGAGGTTAGGCAGATGTGTGCATGTGTGTGCGCCTACACATTCACACACACACACACACACAGAAGACAATGCGCCACGCAAACTGCACGGTGTTGTGCATGTCTTTGCGCTCCTTTTCGTCAAGTGACGTGTGTATGCGAGTGTGTGTGCGTGTGTGCGTGCGTGTGCGTGTGTGTGCTTGCATGTATGTATGTGTGCATGTGTTTTGCTCTTGTGTTGTATATGTTGTACAAGTAAGGACAAGCATACTGTCATTGCGTGTGTCGCGCTCATGTTTGCCTCGACGCGACGTGCATTGCTGCTCTTTGCCGCGCCGACGTGCATACGCGCGAACAGCAGCAGCAGCGGCAGCAGCGGCGGTGGTGGTGCTGCCTACGCCGTTGCAACAACAAGAGCAGCAGCAGTAGCAAGCGGCGACGGAAGCAGCGGCAGAGTGCGTGGGCGACTGCCCAAGGGCGCCAATGTCGCGCGCTTGCTCTACGGCAAGCACAAGCATCATGTGCACAAGGCCAGCGCAAGCAAGCCGTCGTTGACGGCGATGCTGCTGCGGACACCACGCAACGAGCTCGCCGAGGCGGTGCGGCGCGCCGCGGCGCTGCACACGCTGACACGTGCCGACGTCATGCAGCTGTTGCGCGCCCACCGCACCTTGCACCGGCTTGATCGCAGCGAGGTAGTTGTGCGTGCGCTGCGTGCTGCACACGTGCCCTTGACGACGCAGCACTATGCGGTGCTGATGGCGCACGCCAATGACAGCGGCAACAGCGCCAAGGCGTTGCGGTACTGGGCCGATGCGGTGCGTGAGGGCAAGGCGACACCCGCACCACCATCGCCACCACGACAAGATGAACAACAAGAACAGCACGCTGCACAGACAACGACAGCAGCAACAACAACAACAACAACAGCGACTGCTGTGCAGCCAATGTCGTCACCGCGTGCGGTGCTTACGCTGCACGGCGCCGTCTTGGCTGCCTATCGTAACGCGGGACAGTGGCAGGCCGCGGTGGCGCACTGCGAGGCGCTGTGGCAGGACAGGTACACGCTCGACGCGCATGCGTTGCACACGGTGCTGAATGCGTGCCGCCGCTACGGCTCGTGGCGTGTCGGACTGTCTGTCTTTCGCCGCGCCGTCGCGCGTGGCACGCGGCCGAGCGGTGTGGTCTACCTCGAGCTGCTGCGCCTGCTCGCGCAGTCGCGACTGCGGCAGCGGTGGCGCTACGCGGTGGCGGTGCTGTCGGCGTTGCACGACACGGTCGACGTGACGGCGGGGCACTACAATGCGGTGCTGTCGGCGCTGCAGTACCGCGCGCGTACGACGCGACGTGACGCAGTACACGACAAGAACAAGAACAGCAAAGAGGACAATGACGACGATGACGATGACGCGGAGGTGCGCTACCGCGAGGGCATGCGCTTGTTCGCCGACATGCAGGCGCGTAGTGTGCAGCCGAGCCGAGAGACGCTGACGATGCTGCTGCAGTTGCGGCCGCACGACGTGACCCATGCGGTGCGTTGTGTTGCCCAGGCTCACCTGCTCGGCGTCGCCGTCACGGACACGATGTATCGCGCCGTGCTCAGCGGCCTCCTCGCGGCACACCGCGGTGACGAGGCGGTCGCGTTCGCGCAGCGCGAGTATCGTCGCGACATCGACGACGCCGGCGACGCCACGACGACGACGCTGCCGCTCAGTGTTGCGCTGCTCGACGCGCTGCTGCGCTGCCGTGACGCCGACGCCGCTCAGCTCGTGTACGAACGCTTCGACGACGCCGTCGGTGACGTGGTGGCGAGCACAACGGCAGGCCTCGGCAGCCGTGGTGCGCGATCGCAGCGGTGGCTGGTGCAGGGCCGTGTCGGTGTGGTCGATCACGGTGTGCTGCTGTCACCGCTCTTCGCCTCGCTCGTGGCGCACTATGATGCGTTGTTTGTGCCCTTGTCGGCGGTGCGCCTGCTCGTGCGCCGCGCCGCCGACGCGGGCGCCGGCACCGCGTATGCGACGCGCGTCACGCACGCACTGCATGAGCTGCACCGTGCACTGCAGACGCCGGCGCTGCGCTGCGTGCGTGTGCTGCCGCTGTCGCATCAGCTGCTCGCGCACTCGTACGTGAGCGGCGGTGGTGGTGGCGCGGGCGCGGCGCGCGCGGACCTGCAACAGCTGCGTGACGAGGCTGCCGTCACACGAGGCACTGCCGCTGCCACCGTCGTCGGTGACGACACGGCGTCGTCGCGGCCGTCGCTGGCGCAGCGTCTGCTGTCGAGCGTGCGCGGCGACGACGACGACGACGTAAACAGCGAGAAGGACAGCGGCACGGACGACGACCACCACCACAACACACCATCGCTTGTCATCCGCACCGCTGCGCACGCACCGCTGCACCGCGTGCTGGCGACGACGCCGACGCCGGCAACGAGCACGACACCGTCACACCGCGACAGTGACGTCAGCACGCCGCCGACGCCTGTTGCGACTGGTGCGAGGCACACGTCTGTCGCCACCGCCACCTCATCATCACCACCGCTCATATCACCGTCGTCATCGCCGCCGTCGTTGCTGTCGTCCCCGTCGCCCTTCTTGTCGCTCGCAGAGAGCGTGTTGGCGGTGGCTGTCATGCTGAAGGCGCTGAACAGCGATGCGAGTGTGCACGTCCTCTCGACCCGTGACGCACAGCTGCGCGTCGTCGAGGCGTGGAACAGAGCACAAGAACACGAGCAGCAGCAGCGGCAGCAGCAGCAGCAGCAGCAGCCGTCGTATGCGATGGCGGTGACGATCACGGCGGTGCGCTACCCGGCAGAGCTGCACAGTAAGGCGCCGGCGGCGTCGGTCGAGGATCAGGTGCGTGCACGTAACGCATAGGCAGCGTACAGGCACACAACACACACAACAAGCACGCTTATACATACGCACACACACGTGCACGTTGTGTTGACGAAGCAAGAATGTGAGGCGGACATGCTTGTACACTGCGCCACTGCTTGTCTTGTTGTAGTGTGCCACACACACACGTATGTTGTAACAATAAAATGCACGACTACGGCAACAGCGATGACGGCGGCACCTACCCGTGCACCTTCACGCGTGCGCTGGTACAGCACTGTCGCACAAGCGACGTGCCCGCTGCCATCTACGCCGACGTCGTCGCGAGGCTGCCTACGCTGCCGCGCTACGTGCGTGTGCATCCGCGCTGTCGTCGGGCGCTGCTGTCGCGACGTCACGACAACGCCACAGCGCGGACAACAAACACAGACGACAACAACAACGACGACGACGACAACAACAACGACGACGATGAGTGCGCATTGCGTGCCGCCGTCGCCGCACTGCTCGCACTGCGCGTCGAGCACGTGCGGCGTGTGCCGTGGCTGCCATGTGATGCGTACGCGCTGCCGCGCAGTGTGTCGCTGTCGTCGTCGTCGTGCGCTGCGACACGGCGTGGCGCACTCATCGCGATGGACGCGGCGTCGATGGCGGCGGTGCTCGCACTGCGACCGCGACGTGGTGACTGCGTGCTCGATGTGTGCTGTGCGCCCGGCATGAAGTCGCTGCTGCTCGCCGACGCCGTGTCGCCGCGACGCCCATGCAGCGGCGACTGCGCGTGCGTCACGTGCGACGACGATGACGACGACGGTGTGGTGGTGGGTGTGGATGCGTCGCTGTCGCGGCTGTATGTGACGCGTGCTCTGCTGCAACGTCACGCCGCAGCAGCAACAGAGACGTCGTCGCTGTCTGCACATTGTCCTTCTTCTTCGCCACAACAGCAGCAACAGCAGCAACAGCCGTCATTGTCGTCGTCGTCTCTGCCGGTGTGTCTCTTTGCCGCAGACGGCCGTCGCTTTTCGGCGTCGCGCGCGGCCGCCGCACTGCAGCGCGAAGCAGATGACTGCGCAGCGGCCGGCACGACGACGGCCGCCGCGGTGCACCCCACACGCGGTGTGACGGCGCGTGAACAGCATCGCTTGCGCCGTCGTGCGCGGTGTCGCTGCCGTGATGACGAGGACGATGCGAGGAGTGCTGCTGCTGCTGCTGCTGTACGTTGTACACAAGGCGTGCGCACATCGTCGTCGTCGTCGCCATCGTCGCGCAGCAACAGCGGCAGTGACGCCTGCACACGCACCTCGCACGACACGGTGTGCGCGGGCGATGCGCGTGACGTTGTCACCGTGTACGCACCTGCGTCAGCACGCGCGAGGCTGCTGCAGCGCGTGCAACGCACGGCGACGCAGACACGAACGGCAGCGGACGCGACAAGGCGTAGCTGCGGGCATGACGGCCAAAACAACGACAACAACAACAGCAGCAGCAGCAGTAACAGTGATGACGACGACACGCGCCACGACACATTCGTCGCGCCACCGTCGCCTTATCTGTTTGACCGCGTGCTCGTCGATGCCGAGTGCACACACGACGGCTCGCTGGCACACCTGCCACTGCCGGCAACAAGCTCGACAACAGCGACATCAACAGCAGCGGCGGTACAGCACGACGAGGTGCATGACGCGGCGGCCGTCGGCAGCAGCAGCAGCAGCAGTGGTGGTGGTGGCGTTGACAATACACATCGTGTGCAACGCATGCACTTTGCGCGTAGCAATCGCAGTGACAACAACAACAACGACGATACGACGGCAACGGCGGCACACACGCCCGATGCACTGTGCGAGTTGCAGTTTGCACTATTGTGCAATGGCTATCGTCAGCTGCGGCCTGGCGGCACACTCGTCTATTGCACGTGTTCGTTTGCGTATGCGCAGAATGAGGCGATTGTGCGCCGCTTTGTGCGTCATGTGCGCACGCGCGAGGCGCGTGACTGCGCCGCGGCACACGGCCTGCTGCCATCGTCATCGTCGTCGTTGTGCGCTGCGCACGTCTGCACGCGGGCACGCGTCGTGCCGCCCTTTACCTATGCACACGATGACACCGCAGGACGTCCTCTTGCCGCGTGCATGCGCTTTGCTCGTCACGCGACGCAGTCGCAGACTAGCGACGACAACAACGACGTCGATGCTGATGACGATGTTAATGATGACGATTGTGCTGCGCTGTGTGCACTGCGCGCGCGCCTCGACGCGTGTCGTGACGCCTATGGCGTCGTTGCACGCGGCACGCAAGACGACGGCAGCCGCTGCCATGACGACAACAACAACAACAACGACGATGACGATGACGATGACGAATGTGCTTGCGGTGTGCGCTTCTGGCCGCACGCCATGGACACGAGCTTCCACTACATGGCAAAGATTGTCAAGCAACGCGTCAGCACGACGTGAGTAACGCGAAGAGAGGTGCGAGCGTGCATACACAACACGTGTGTGTGTATGTGTGTGTGTTTCTGTATGTGCTTGCGTATGCTATCCCATGTCATACTGGCACACACAAGCACTTGGTAGTGACAGGTGTAGTCGTCTCTCTCTCTCTACGTCTGTGCGCATGACATGCGTAGTGTGCGAAGGGCGACGTGTTTGCTGTCGCTGTTGTTGCAGCCGCAATGCACCGTCGCTGCCACCACGAGGCACGCGTGCATATGCACATCTGCCAAGGCGATGACGACAACGACGACGATGACGACGCAAGCAACACGAACAACACGACGCATGTGTGCGACCGCCGCGTCACCACAGCAGGAGGAGAAGCAGCAACAACAAGCACAACGACAAGCGCAACAACAGCAGCAGCACGAGCACGCTGAGGTCGACACGTCATTGTCATCGTCCGCCACTGTCGCTGTCGACGCCGCGTCGTGTGACGCAGCGTGTCGTGTTTGTGCACTGCAGGCACTGCCGCGTGTGCACCGTAGACGACTGCAGCGTCTGCAGCGCTGGCTGACGTATGTGTGTCGCGCGGACACGACAACAACGACAACGACGAGTGCAGACGCGACAGCAAAGGCGTCACGCAGTGCGCACTGTACGACGCCCCTCCGCACATCGGTGGCGCTCGCGTGTTGCGCGGCGGTGCATGTGGCACAAGCAAAGCACACGCGCAGCGGACACGCACCGTCACGTCGACCTTGCCGTCGTTGTCGTCGTCGTTGTTTGTGTCCGCACCGTGGCAGCGACGCGTGCGTGTGTGTTGTCGGGGTCAACCAGGCAGCGCACCGCCGCGTCAACGCGCACGACACGACGCTGCGCGGTGTGCTGAAGGGTTGCGCGGAGCAAAACGCACTCGGCGCAGTCGCCGCACGCGGACTGCCGTACGCCGCCATTCGCGCCCTCTACCTGGTCGCGACAACGCTGCACGCGGACAACAGCGGCGACACGGACAGGCGTTGTCGTGTCCGTGCGACGGCCGAGGCGGTGCGACGGCCGCCGTGGCCGTGTCCGGAGTGTTGGCAGCACATATGCACGGTAGCGCAGATGCGTCGGCGCCGTCGACGTGCCCCGTTGCAGTTGTACATTGCCACGGACGACGACGCACCGGCGACGGGCGCGACATTGACGACGCGCGACGCGTGCATGCGTGGCAGAAGCGGTGATGATCTTGTCGAGGTTGTTGTTGTCACTGGCTTGTCACACTGCGAGTAGCCGCACACGCACGCATACACACACACACGTAAGTAAGCAACCGTACAGGCTGTGCTTCACATCATGTATATTTGTATGACTGTTGTTCGCGCACAACACACACACACACACGCACATACGGTAAAGGTGTATGTGCGACGTGGTCAATGTGCGATGTTGCAGAGTGACACACACGTGTGGGGCCTCGCCGTTGACGGCGACGTGGACGATGATGTCTGCGCACATGCAACCTCACCAGCTGCGCCATCGTGCGCAGCATCGCCGGTCACAGCTGCAGCGTCTTTTGTTGCAACAAGACGTGCGTCGCGACACGAACAACAACAACAGCCCGTGCGCAAGCATGAGAGCGCACATGGTGTCGTGCCGTGTCACATTCGCGATGACGACGTGTGCAACAACAGCAACAACAACACTACACAAGGCATGGCGCTCGCGGTGTGGGAGCGCGCAGCTGTGGACATGTATCGTGGCATACAAGCACGGCAAGCGAGCAGCTGCCGTCGTCGTCGTCGCCGCAGTAGTAGTTGCAGCAATAGTAAAAACAACGAGGACGACGAAAGCGAAGACGACGCTGATGGCGCAGGTGCGCTTGCTGTGTGGCCAGACGCGCTGCTGCTGTTTGCCACGTTTCCTCAAACACACCACACACGCGCACGTTGCATACAGCAAAGAGGCGGCCATGACGACGACGCCAAGCGCACAGACACAAGCACACACGCGGCACACATGACAACGCACGCGACGTCAAGGTGGCTGTTGCAATTTTACTTGCAAAGCCAGGTGCTCGCCATGACGAGCGTGACGCAATGTGCGCACATGGTAGCGGGCTGGTTCGCGTCACACTGCGTCAGCAGCGTCGACATGGACGACGGCGCTGCTGCTCTTGACAAGTGTGCACACACGACGCGTGTGCGCGGCAGCGCACATGCTACGACACGTGCAGCACTGCCTTCGACGCTGCTGACACATGTGACGCTCACTCTTGCACACACGCAACGCCTGACTCGCCGCAACACGCCAGCATGGCTGCTGCATGTGGCACTAGCCATGCTGCACAACGCAACTACAACAACGCCGCAAACACAACATGACAACGAGGACGACGGCAGCGGCACCACTTGCGCGTGTACTGCGGCTGCTCGCTGCTGGCACGTGTGCGAATGCGTTACGCACGCACTCTATGCCCTGCAGCAGGCGCAGCAGGAAAACACAAGCGCACGTGTGTCAGCTGACGTGTACATGCACACACTGCGCGCCATTGTCGAACTGACGCGTCGCATTGATGCCTACCCGAACACAACAACAACGACAGCAGCGACAACACATAACGATGGCAACAGCAGCAATACACACGACACAACGCCATCCGTGGCGACGCTGAGTGCACAACGTATGCAACTGTTGTGCCTTTGCTACAACATCAAGATGCACACTGACTTTGCCTTGCCGCAGCTACTCACGCAGCACAGCAATGTGCACACGACGTCAAATGCGCCTGCAAATACGTCATACAGCACACACACAGAGTACATTGCGCAATGGCGAGACATTGTGCATGAAGTAGCGACGCTGACACATGCCTTGTACAAGCAAAGCGCACATGACGTCGTCATCATGCTCGACGAACTGCTAACAGACGTATAATGCACACAAAAAAAACACCGACGTGAAGAGTGTTGCTGCTACTGTCATGCGCAACTGTTCGTGCCGTTCCTGCTACTGCTGCTACAACAACACAATGTGCACTTCTGCCATCGTGAGTGTGTTGTTTTTTTGTGTGCACTGCATGACTGCACTTGCACTTGTTGTTGCGTCGACGTTACGTGTATGTGTGTGTGTGTGACTGCGTAGTTAGTGCGCTTATAAACAGTGACGTGTGTGTGTCTGTGTGTGTGTGCTCACGCTATACGTTGACACAGTTGCGTGATACAGTACAGGACACTTTGCACTACGTGACGTACAACACCATGTCGTTGTGTGACAAGTGCGAGCTGGCGTGCGATGGCAAGGCCAACGGGTCGAAGGACATTGAGGATATCAAGACATGCAAGCCCGAGTTCCACTACTCGCCCATCTTTCAGCCCTCTGACCCGAAGCACGAGCACACAGAGTACTACAAGGTGCCTGACAGCGAGAAGTATGTGCGCGAGATTGACGTCGAGGGACGCAAAGTGCTGAAGGTTGACCCCGAGGCACTGACCACACTCGCATACACTGCGATGAGTGATGTGCACTACTACTTCCGCAAGGATCACTTGGAGGGCTGGCGACGCATTCTCGATGACCCCGAGGCGTCGGCCAACGACCGCTACGTTGCAGAGACGTTGCTGCGCAATGCCTGCGTAGCTGCTGGCCACGTGTTGCCGTCATGCCAGGATACGGGCACGGCTATCGTGCTCGGCAAGCGCGGTGAGCTGTGCTGGACCGGTGGCGAAGATGAGAAGCACCTGTCGAAGGGCATTTGGGACTGCTACACGACACAAAACCTGCGCTACAGCCAGACGGCTGCGCTGGACATGTTCAAGGAGTGCAACACGGGTGACAACCTGCCGGCGCAGCTTGACCTGCTCGCCGTGCCTGGCAACGAGTATGACTTTATGTTCGTGGCGAAGGGTGGTGGCTCTGCAAACAAGGCGTTCTTGTATCAGCAGACAAAGGCATTGCTCAATCCCAAGTCGCTGCGCGCTTTCATTCAGGAGAAGCTGAAGACGCTCGGCACGGCTGCGTGCCCGCCGTACCACATTGCGCTCGTTATTGGCGGCACGAGCGCCGAGACGACGATGAAGACGGTCAAGCTCGCCAGCTGCCGCTACTACGACTCGCTGCCCACCACTGGCGACAAGTACGGCCGTGCTTTCCGCGATCTGGAGTGGGAGGAGATTGTCATGGACATTGCTCGCTCCTCGGGTATTGGCGCGCAGTTTGGTGGCAAGTACTTTGCACACCAAGCGCGTGTGATTCGGCTGCCGCGTCACGGTGCATCCTGCCCCGTGGGCCTCGGTGTGTCGTGCAGTGCCGATCGACAGATCCTTGCGCGCATCACAAAAGATGGCCTGTTTGTCGAGCAGCTCGTCAAGGACCCGGCACAGTACCTCCCCGAGGTGCCAAGTAACCAGCTGAGCGACACGGCAGTGGACGTCGACCTCACGCGGCCGATGAGCGAGGTGCGCAAGCAGCTGAGCCAGTACCCTGTCGGGACGCGTGTGATGCTGAATGGCACACTGATTGTCGCGCGCGACATTGCGCACGCCAAGATACAAGAGATGCTGAACAATGGTGAGCCACTGCCGGACTACATGAAGCAGCACCCCATCTACTATGCAGGCCCAGCCAAGACGC
>JAKVQF020000705.1:0-15648 GCA_023091115.2 Trypanosomatidae sp. Fi-14 | reverse complement strand
ACGACGCCCTTTGGCGCGAGTGCTGCCACACTTGCACCTGCCAACAACAACAACAACAACAACAACAACGTGAATGCGTTTGGCAACGCCGGCTTTGCAAGCAACAACAGCAACAACAATGCTGTCTTTGCCTCACCCTTTGGTGCCCCAGCAGCAGCAATAACAGCAGCGACAAACAACAACAACACGGCTGCTACACTGCCTTTTGGTGGTGTAGGTAACAACAACAACAACAGCAGCAGTGGTGGTAATGGCAACAGTGTGTTTGGTGCACCCGCCATGAGTTTTACACAGCCGCAGAGCAGTCAAGCAGCCTTTGGTGGTGTAGCAGCAGCAGCAGCACTACCCATGCAACAGATGCAACAGCAACAGATGATGATGCAGCAGTCGAGCAATACGCCGAGCATACTCGGCACACATCGAGCACGTAAAGTGGCGCGACGCTACTAGCATACACACACATAGAAACAGAGACTGACACACACGTGTGTGTGTGCATATCTTTTGTATATGTACGCAAACACGCACCTGTACAGCAAACAAACACACACACACACACTACCATGCACTAACACGCGCGTGCGCGTGGATGTGTACGTAACACAACAACAACAACATAAGCACACGCTCGCACACACACGCTCGCACACAAACACACACAGACATATGCAAGGCAATGGCAGAGCGCATGCATAGACGTGTACGTATACACACATATACACACGCACACACCCCTACACATGTACACGTCTCTGCAAACGTGTATGTGTGTGTATGCTTGTGTGCTGCATGACATGACGTCGCATAAGTCACATGACGCGATCGACGTCTGCCGTGTATGGTGTGCGGCACTGCGCCCTTCACACTGCGCTTTGCTGCACTGACTGCACCGTGTGCATGTGTGTGTGCATGTGTGTGTGCATGTGTGCGTTATTGTTGTTGTTGTTATGTATGTATGTATACATGTGTGTGTGTAGAACAAGACGTATACGACACACACGTCCACGATGCAGCGTGACATACGCTATGTCGGCATCGTCGACAGCACCATGGACGCGGCACGCGCTGTGCTCGCAGAAGCAACAACGACAGCAACGTCATCGCCGCTGCCGTCACCGTTTGCGCTTGTTGCTGAGGCACAGCGCAGTGGTCGCGGTACGGGCGGTCGTGTGTGGCTGTCACCGCGTGGAAACTTGTACATGACGCTGTGCCTACCGCAAGAGCAGCAGCCACCACCACAAGGACAGCAGCAACAACGAGCAGCAGCCTTGTCGCCGTTGTCATCGCCGTCGCCGCTGCAGCGACACGCGACGGCGATGACGACGGCAACGTGTGCAGACGATGGCAGTGACGCACACATGGCGTGCAACAACAGCAGCGATGGCGGCAGCAGTGGCAGTCGGCGTGACGGCAGCAGTGATGGTGGTGGTGGTGTGTCGTCATCGCCGTCGTGTGTGTGCGTGCCAATGTCGCTCGTGCCCGTGTTGCCACTGCTGTGCGGCCTGGCGTGTCGACGCGCCGTGCTACACTATCTGTCCCTCGCCCTCGCAGCCACCACCACCACAACGACAGCAGCAGCAGCGTGCTCACCATCATCCTCTTCGTCTGCTGCTGCTGCTGTGATGGCAGAGTGTGTGCGCACAAAGTGGCCGAACGATGTCGTCTATGCACACGCCAAGCTTGCGGGTACGCTCATCGAGGGCACACCGCGTTGTGGCTGCCTTCTGGTTGGCGTCGGTGTGAATGTGGCGGTGGCGCCGGCGGTGACGAGTGCGTGTGACGGTGGCAGTGGCCGTAGCAGCTGTCGTCCGTCAACGTGTATAGCTGACATGGTCGCTGCATACAATAACAACAACAACAGTAACGGTAGTGCTGGTGGTGGTAGGGACGCGTCGTTGTTGTCATCGAGTAGCAGCAACAACAGCAGCAGCGGTGTCACAATGACGACGACCGCAGCAGCAGCAGCAGCTGATGGTGTTGCATCGTCGTCGTCGTTGTCACTGCCACCACTGTCACTGCTCGCCGAGGCGCTCTATGACGCAGTGATGACGCTGCTGTCTGACACGGCAATGACACGCGCGACTGTCATCGCCGCCTTTGACGCAGTCATGGACCGCAGTCCGCAGCTGCGTCGTCGTCCTGCAACAACAACAGCAGCACTCGCAGCGAAGCAGTGCGAGGACGACAAGACAATGACGACAGCAGCAACAGACAACAACAACAACAACAACAGCAGCAACAGCAGCACGCACTCGTCGTCGCTGGTGCACGTCGTCGGCCTCAACTCGTGGGGTCACCTCGTCGTGCGTGACGCCGATGGCGCACTCTTGACTCTGTGTGCTGACTATCTCGTGTAGATGTGCGCACGCGCGAGAGAGAGTGCAACGCATACACAAAGAGAGCGACATACACACAGACACACACGCGCACACACACGTATACATACATATGTACGTTATGTGTGTGCGTGTGTATGTCTCATGCCTTGTCGTTTGTCGTTGTCTGCACTACACATGCAGTCACACACACACACAGACACAGGCAATGCGTCGCTGTGTGTGCACTCTGGCAGCCGCCGCCGTCACGCGACTAGTGCTGCTGTTGCAGCAGCTGCAACAGCGGCAACAGTCGCCGTGTCGACGTGTACGACAGCATACGTTGTTGTTGTGTACGTTGGCAGCGCAACGACAACCCTCGCCGTCGTCACCGCTGCGACATGCACTGCGTGCGCTGTCGACGACTACACCACAGCCGCCGCCATCGTCCTCGCCGTCTGCCGCTGTCGCTGCTGACAAGAGCGACGACGTCAGCGCACCGCCGTCGCAGCAGCGGCACGGCGACGACAACAACAACACGAAGACGACGACAAGCAACGAGACAGCAAGCGCAGTAACGGCAGCGACGGTAGCCACGTCGTCGTCATCACCGCTGCTGTCGAACACGACGACGACAACGTCATCGTCGTCGCTGCGCGATCGCTATCGCATTCGCTACGCACCACACAGCACCATACCGCCGTCACCACCGCCTGAGGCGCGCACGACAACAACGACAACAAAGACAACAGCTGCTGCTGCTACAGCGGAGGTGTCGCGTATGCACACAGCACGCGGCAGACATGCACGCAACAACAACAACACGACAACAACGACACCGACGACGACAATGACAGCGTCTGTCGCCGCAGACGAGGATGACGGCAGCGACAGCACGCTGCCGCTTGCACGTCACACAGCAGCGACGACGACGACGACGTCCGCCACGCCATCGTCACACATGTCAGCATCATCATCCGCAGCAGCAACAGCTGCTGTACACGCAACACACAACACACCACCACAGCAGCAGCAGCCGCAGCCGCAGCGTCAGCCAGCACGTCGCACGCGTTCACGCTTCTCCTTCCTCGCCGACGCGAGTGAGGCGCTGCTGCCACTGACGCCCGCGATGGCGGCGGAGGTGCGCCACGATGTTGTGCCCAACGCCACACCGAAGGAGCCGCTGCCGGCGTGGGCCTCGAGCATGACGGCGCCGTCGCGGCACAGAGTGCGCCGCGTGTACGAAACGTGGACAAGTGCGGACTGCCGCGGTGTGGTGCGTGCGTCGTGTGTGCGACGCTTCGTGACGCAGCTGTTGCTGCTGATGCCGCCTCCGTTGCGTGCGCGCGACAACAACAACAACAACAGCAACGATAACGATGGCAGCAGCAGCAGCAGCCGTGATGGCAGTGATGCTGACACGCGTCGTGTGCTGCTCGCATCGTCGTCGTCGTCGTCGTCGTTGTCACGTTGGCAGCTACTGCCACCGCTAGCCGCCCACGCACCACTGCGACGACAGCTGCGCGAGACGGTGACGCTGCAGCTGCGTCGTTCTACACGCCGTGGTGTGTACGCGACACGCGCGTTGCGAGCTGGTGAGGTGGTGCTGACGATACCACTCGCAGCCACAACAACAACAACAACGACAGCAACAACAGCAACAACAACAACGACAACAACAGCGCAGCCGTGCACACGTCAAGACGACGAGAAGGTCGACGACAACGACAGCAGCAGCAGCCGTAGTGACGGTGCGGACGCAGCGCCGTCGCCGTTGCCGTCGCCGTCATGCACACCACCACGACCATCATCACTGCACCGGCAACAGCAGCAGCAGCAGCAACAGCAGCAGAGTGTGTATGCGGGCAGTGGCTGCGCATTGCACGCGGCGTTGCTGCAACACTGTGTCGCCGCACAGCGACGTCGTGCGCCGTCGTTTGCTCTGCTGCACGCACTGCTGCACAAGCATCTGCTGCGCGGTGCACCCTTGTCGCCGTCATCGACGCTGCTTTCGGCGCTGCAGATGTGCAGTGACAGCAACAGCAACAGCAGCAACAGCAGCAACACGACCATGACGGTAGCGAGGGCGACGACGAGGCTGCAGCAGCAGCTGCGGCAGCGCGAGGCGGCGTTTGTGCAGTTTGTACAGTATGTACACCTCGCCTGCCTCCTCGCGTGCGAGTGCGCCGATGGGGCGGTCAGCCCACTGCATGCCTACGTGACGATGCTGCGTGACAATGACAGTGACAACAACAGCAGTAGCAGTCGTCGTCGTGACGATGCTGCTGCGCTACGCACACAGCAACAGCAGCAACAGCAACATGACAAGAAGGCGACACATGACATGCAACACACAAGCAGCAGGAGCAGCAGCGCAACAGCAACAAGCGCGAACAACAACGACGCTGACGATGACGCCGCTGCTGCGCGACGTGCAGAGGAGAAGCTAGTGGTGCTGCTGCATCGCAATGTGCTCTCACCACACGACCTCCTCGCGTACGAGGAGGTGGTGCTGCACGTTCGTCACCTGTTGCGCGTTGTCCACACACACTGGTCGCGTGTGGTGCACAGAGGCAACAGCAAAGGCAAGAACGGCAATGACGCCGCTGCTGACGACGACGATGCAGAGGAGGAGCGTCGACACGCATCGGCGGCGGCGGCGGCGGCTGCGGTGACAACGGGTGCATACGACCCACCACGTCGCGATGACGCGGCGGCTGCGGCGAGTGTGCAGTGGTGGCGTGACAACTACAACTGCACAACAACAACAACAACAACAAGAGGAAGCGCAACGACAGCTGCAGCAGCCTTGTCCTCTCCTCCCACTGCTGCTGCTGCTGCTGCTGTGCCGACGACGACGGCGTCATGGCGTCTGCCAGGTGTTGGCCTGCGTAGTGCAGCGGCAGCAGCGCTTGTGCAGCCGCTGCCGCTGTCATTGCTGCAGCCGCAGCCGCCGTCGTCGTCGTCGTCATGCAACACGGACGACGGCAACGACTGCGGCATCGGCGTCGTCGATCACGCAATGACGACGACGACAAGAGCAAGCGCAGCGCACAGCGACAAGGACGCCGTGACGACGACAGCAACGACAGTCGCACACTCCACCAGCAGCAGCAGCAGCAGCAGTGATGATGGCGACGTGGCAACGGCTGCTGCAACGACGACGACGTCGCCGTGGCTGCAGCCGCCATCGCTGGAGCAGCTCGAGTGGGCGATGCGCACAGTGCTGTCGCGCCATCGCATGCTGCCGTGCGTTCTGACAACAGACGCGGACAACAACAACGACGACAAGGGCAACAAGCGCAGCAGCAGGGTGACTGCACCAGCGTCATGCCTGCATGCAGACAACAACAACATTGCTGCAGCAGCTGTCGATGACGCATCATCACCACCACCGTCGTTGCAGCAGCAGCAGCAGCAGCAGCATGACAAGCTGCGTGGCGTTTATGCACGCGCACGAGCGCTGTGTTGTGCTGCGCTCGGCTTGCGTGCACGCGATGGCCGTCATGACGCAACAACAACAACGACAACAACGACAAGAGTGGCAAAGAACATGACACACACGGCAGCGACCAGGTCAGCTGCACCTGTTGCTGCTGCTCTGCAGCCGCCACAGCCGCAGCCGCCGCACACACAACAACCTGTGCGCAGTGACGACGACGGCAGCAGCCGTACGACAACGACGACGGCAGCGACGACGTCGACGACGCCGACCGTCATGACACTGCCAACGATTGTGTGGCTACTCGATCTGCTGCAGCACCCGTCGAGCGGTGTAGCAAACACGCAGTACCGTGTCGAGTGGCTGCCGTGCAACACAACAACAACAACAACAGAAGCAGACGACCGTAGTGGCAGCAGCAGCAGCAGCAGCGACACGAGCACACAAGACGACACGAGCACAACGCCACACGCAGTGAGTGCGGCGACGGCAACGGCGCAGTCTGTGCAGCACGACAACAGCAACAACAGCAGCAGTGATGACAAGGCGACCGCGGGGACAGCAGCAGCAGCAACGACAACAACGACGACGACGTTGTCTGATGTGCGTGTGCCTCATGTTGTTGTGCGCACGACGACAGACGTTGGCGCTGGTGAGGAGCTGACGCTGCTGCTGCCGCGTTGTGCCTCGCCTGCGTACACACTCTACCGCTATGGCTACCTCGCCCTGCACGCACGCGGCGAGGACGAGGGCACGACAGCGATGGCGCGTGCCATGGCAACAATGACAATGACGACAGCAACGACAAGGCACAGCACAAACAATGCGGCACAACACACCGCAGCAGCAGCAGCAGACGACACACGGACAAGCAGCCGACGTGCAGCAGCACTGTCGAGCAGTGCTGACGACCCAGACAGCGATGCTGCACGTTGTGACGGTGACAGCTGTCGTTCACGTGACGACAAGAGCAACGACAGCGACAACAGCCGCAGTGGTCGTCCTACCGCTGCGTATGCATACACACCGCGGCGACAGCCACCGCTACATGCGCGACAACAGCAGCAACAACAACGTACATGACAGTGTGCGTGTGTGCATTGTCACTGCGTGTAACGCGTACGCACACAAACACACATGTGTTTGTATGCGAGCATATGTACAACACGTACACACCACCTATCGTACACACACGCGCGCTAGCATGTATGTGTGTGTGACTACGCGTGTGTTTTTTGCCTCTATCGTCATACACACACACATACACGCATGCACATTGTGTCACTGTGTCATTGCATGCGCATGTCACTATGCATTTGCACACGTATGCTTGCTGCCTTGTCTTGTTGCACTTGCACGCACATACTGTTGCGTGTCTGTGTTGACGTGTCTGTGTGTGTGTGTGTGCGTGTCTGCACGCGTTCGTGTGCATGACAATAACATAGACAGCCCCCCACTACTAGTACAGCGTCATTGCTATAGCACACACGCACATACGTACACACACACGTATACATATACGTGAGTACACATACTATCGTACACACACATACACCTACACCCACTCCACTATCGTACAGCTAGCGACACTATCGTACATACACAAGCACGCACACACATATACACACCACACACAAGCACACAAGCGCACACACGTTGACGACAAGGCGTGTGTGTGTGCTCTGTCTGTGTGCTGCCGCTGCACTGCAGTGTGCCGCCGTGCCGTGACGTGCGCACACTGCACCAGCATACACGTGTATACACAAAGGCAGCGAGAGAAGGAGAGCGAGAGAGGTGTGAGCGCGAACGAGCGAGTGTGTGTGTGTGCGCGCTTGTGTTCGTCGTCGTTGTCGTTTTGTTGTTAGCGTAGGGGTAGCACTAGCAGGCGTTAGCAGAGCGTAGCAGCCGTCGTGTTTTTTGTAGCATAGCGTGTGCAGTGTGCATTGCCACTGTACGTGTGTCTGTGTGTGTATACATACGCGCTCGTGGTGTGCGCGTGCATTGTCGCAGCCATCGTGCGTCGTACACACGACAGATACACACACAGACTGACACACAAGCGCAACACTATATATATATAGTGCATAAATCACACGCACACACGAGATACACACACACACACACACACATAGGGTACACAGACATATACACACCTATCGATAGTCATAGCACGTACACACTCACACACACACACACACACATACACGCAGTCATCGCCACATTGTGGCAGCTGCTGTCGTTGTTATTGTGCATGCGTCAGCGTGCACGAGTGCGGGCGTGCGTGTGTGTGTGACTGACAAGGTGTAGTGCGTGTGCGTTCGTGTACACAAGCGCGTGACGTCGTGTACGTGTTCACGTATACACATACACAAGCACACAAGCACACAGAGCGAGTGAGGCGCGGACCGGTGTGTGTAGCCTTGTACACACATACACAGAGAAGGACGAAGACGAGGTACGCACAGACACAACATACGTGCACGTGCACGTAGATTGAGTAGGGGGCGACGTAGCCGGTGACACGATAGCAGCACTGCGTAGCAGCAGAGCAGCAGCACGCGTGTTCGTACACCCACCCACCCACACCCATACACACGTGTGCATACACACACACACACATACACATACACGCACGCAACAACAGTCAGCACGGCTGCGAGAGTGAGGCAGGCAGCGGCGGCGGCGGCGACAACGACGACGAGGGCTGCCACGAGTAGAGACGAGATTGGTGCGAAGGCACGTCGAGGTGCACGTGCGGTGGCGTTGTTGCTGCAGTAGTAGCAGCAGCTGTTGCATGTGCAACAAGACAACACACGACACACACACACACACACACACACACACACACACACACACACACACACATACATCTGCTTTGCACGTGCGTGCCTACACTGACGTGGCTGTGACACAGACACAACAACAACAACGAAGTCTGCATCCGTAGCATTGACAGCGATGTTGCACACATCGCCAGGCATGCACAGCAACGCGAGCAGCAGCAGCAACTGCAGCACCAGCTTCTGCGACCACCGCAGCAGCGCGTGCAGCCACAGCAGCCACGACAGCTGGCCTGCCGCCGTGTGTGCAGCCACAGCAGCCACGACAGCACGCACAACATCACCGAGTGCAGTGACGACAAAAGCGGCAGTGACGACACCGTCGCCGTCGTCGTCGATGCCGAGGATGACGCATGCAGCACACCCATACTATGCCATGTTGCCACCGCCTGTGCCGCTTGCCGCGCAGCACACGTGGCAGCACGCCGTGCACACGGACATCAGCAACAGCAGCGGTGGTGGTGGTGTCGACGAGAGTGACTGCCGTCGTCGTGCGCGTTTGCTCGACGAGCGCCACTGCGACGACGACGGCAACACGTCACAGACAACCATGACGGCGACGGCAGTGACACCCGAGTGGGCGTGCGCAGACTATGCCTACACACCACCCCGTCATACAGCGCAAGCAATGACGTCGACGTCGTCAGCAACAACAACAACAACAACAACAACAGCAACGAGTGCGAGTGCGAGTGCAACTACTGCTGCTGCTGCTGCTGCTGTTACGGCCGCTATGCTGCGTGAACGTCGTCTGCACCACGACTTCAAGGCGCTGAGCAAAGAGCAGCGTCAGCGGCTGATTGACGAGCAGGCGGCCACCACCGACCTGCTCGCCCGCACCGTGCACCTGCGCTTCTTGCCCGTGTGCATGCAGCAGGGCGAGCTGGCCGCGTTGTGCGCCTCGTGCGGCGTCTACACACGCGTCCGCATCTGCAGCAACGCGCCGGCGCAGCACAATTGGGTGTACGGCTTCGTCGAGTTCGCCACCCGCGACGGCGCCGCCGCGCTGCTGCGGAAGAGCGGCCTGGCGCTGTACAATGGCGAGGGCAAAGCGCCACTGCGACTGCGCTGCTTCAGTGCGAAGAGGCCGATTGTCGACCGCATCTTCCACGACGCCGACGTGGCGATGGGCCAGCCGTGCATCTTTGGCCAGGACAAGTACGCCCACCGCACCTTGCACGACGCCCTGACGAGCTACTATCATCTGAAGGAGAAGGAGCAGCTGCAGCTGCAACTGCACGAACTGCAACAGCAGCAGCAGCAGCAGCAGCAGCAAGGCGGTGCGACGGCGGTGCATGCGGGCGGCAGCAGCAGCAGCATGACCACGGTAGCACCCGTTGCCATTGACGTCATGAACGATGACCTTGTCAGCGAGCACAGACACCACAACAGCAACAGCAGCAGTGGTGGTGGTGACTGTCACGGCCACGCTGTCACAGAGCAGCAGCAGCAGCAGCAGTACGTCGACAGCGCAGCAATGGCTGCCGTCACGACGCAGCAGCAGCCTGTAGCACTGCGCGAGCTGCCAGGCAACAACAACAAGAGCAGCTGCAACAACAACATGTTGTGTGCAGGCGACGTGTGGAGCGTCATGGCAGCACCACCGCCGCTGTCATCGTCCTTGCCGCCGCCTGCATACAGCGGTGCTGCCGCTGTCACTGCTGCTGCCGCCTCAGTGTACGACAGCCAGGCGGCAGACACGCATGCGCACACTGCCGCAACGACAAGGACAACAACAGCAGCAGCGCAGCACGACATGGTGTCGCTGTGCACACGACGCGTGCACGACGAGAAGGCGGACGGCCGTCGTCACCACAGTCGCCGCGACGACAGCAGCAGCAGCTGCTGCTACAGCAACAACAGCAGCAGCTGCTGTAGCAGCAGCGACAGCGACGACAAGGGCAGTGACACGCACAGCGACAGCAGCCATGCGCGTGACAACAACAACAACAGCAGCGCGCAACACGGCCCACGTCTGTCACACGGTGACAATGACGAGCGTGCACGTGGTGTGTGCGCACCTGCTGTCATGACAAGCGCAACGCCTACTGCAACAACAGCAACAGCAGTAGTGCCGTGCGACGCCACGTTGCTGCTGTCGTCATACACAGCTACGGCGACACCGCACTGTGCAGCTGCAGCAGCAGCGATGGCGGCAAGCACGCTGCTGCTGCCATCACCACCGCCACCGCCGTACAGCAGCGTCAGCACCGGCAGCAGCAGCAAGGCGTGTCGCGACGACGATGACGCGGCGACGGGTGCGGCGTACGTCAACAACAACAATGACGGCGCTGATGATGGCAGCAACGTTGCGCATGTGCACGCCGCATGCACTGCGTACAACAACAGCAGCAGCAGTAGCAGTGTCAGGCAGCTGTCGCAGCTGCTACACGATGTCACACACGGCAGCCAGCAGCAGCAGCTGCAGCAAGGCGTCTGCAGCAACAGCAGCAGCTGCAGCTACGCAAACACAAGCACAGTCGCAGCGTCAACAACAACAGCCGCCGTCGTCACGCCACCACTGCCGCTCGTCGTCACGGACGCGAGTGAGGTGCTGACGCAGGGCAAGCAGCTGCTGCTGCGTGCACTGCAGCAGTGCCGACACGCGCGACTGTCACAGCTCGCACACGACGGCGCCGTGGCCGCGCTGCACGCCCTGCTCACACTGCTCGACACCCACATCACACTCACCGGCGGGCCACACAACTGCGGCACGGCCGACTGCACCGCGGCGCTGCCACAGCGCGTCACGCAGCTGCGTCTGCTCGCGCACTTGCTGCTCGCGGTGCTGTGGCTGACACGACGGCGTGTGAGTGAGGCACTGCCGCATGCGTGTGCGATTGTCACGTGCTGCACGGCCATCACAAGCAGCACAACAGCGGCGACGTGTGTGACGCCTGGCACAGCAGCGACAACAACGACAATGACTGCAGGTACTGCTACTACTGCTGTCACACACAACAACAGCAGCAGCAGTGGTGGTGGTGCACGTTGTGACGCGCATGACGGTGCAGCGCGTGCAATGTGCGTTGGCGGTGTGACGTTGAGCACTGCGGGTCTGCTGTCACCACCACAGCAGCAGCAGCACGACGACCACGCAGAGGAGCGTGACATCATACTTGCCGTCCTGCGCTCTCTTGTCGACGAGGACGACGACGACGACGACGGCAGCAACAACGAGAAGAAGAAGCAGGACGAGAAGGAGAGTGAGGGCATGACGACGCGGACAATGGCAGCAGCAGCTGCACATGATGCGCCGCCGCCGCAGCATGTGCGCGGTGACAGCAGTCGCTGCAGCAGCGTCATGTGTGGCTGTGGCACAGCGACGGCAGCGACGCACAGCAGCACTCGTGCACCGGCAACTGTGGTCGTCGACGCACTGTCATGCGTGCACGACAACAACAACAGCGACAACAGCGACAGCACAATGACGACAACAGACAGTGCAAGTGCACTGCGTGCGCGTGATGTCGCCTTCTACACATACGCACTGCACGTGCTGCTCTGTGCCGCTCTCGTCGTCGAGCCGATACGACCACTGCTTGCACACAGCACCTATGTCTACGCTGTCGATCGTGCGCATGTGTGGCTGCGTGCACCCTGCCCTGCGCCACTGGCGCCGCTGCTGACGAGTGTCACGCACGACGACTGTCACACGGCGGCGCTGTGTCAGCGCGCGAGTGAGGCGCTGCTGCCGTGCTTGCTCGGCATCCGTCACAACAACAACAGCAACAACAACACAACCACGCATCTGTCACCGTCGGCATCGTTGTTGTCGTCATCGTCGGGTGTGTTTGTGCAGCGTGACATCACCACGTTCCCGTGCGCCTTTCTTGACACTGTGCAGCGTGACGTCGAGGCGATGACGCGCAGTGCGTTGTCCTTCTGGCAGCTGCTGCCACCACAGCACTGCATCAGCTGCTTTGTGTCATCGCCATAGCACACACACGCACACACAGACGTTTGTATATACAATGCGCGTCCGTGTGTGTGCGTTTGTGTATGTATGTGTGTCGTCCTATCGCTACTTGTCTCTTCGCGTCCCCTCTCGTCTCTCTTCACACTCTGTCATACACACACGCTATCGTTGTCCTCTCTTTCACACACACACACACACACACACACACACACACACATATGCTCTTCTTTTTTCTTTCTCGCAGACAGATACACACACACACACACGCGTGTGTTTGTGTTTTGTGTATTTGTGTGTATGCATACTACTGTGCTTGTACGGCAGCAGCGCTTGTACGACATACGCAGACACACAACTTCTTCACATGATACAAAACACACACACACACACACACACACACACACACACAGATAGACACATATGTATTGCAGGTAATATATATGCATATGCGTATACGCACAGAACGAGACCAGGGCTGCGTGCGGTCGTTACTTTGTTGTTTTTGCATGTATACACACACAGAGAGGGGCATGTTGCACGTTATGCATGTGTCGGCGTTGTTGTTATTGTATATATGTGTGTGTATGTGTGTATGTGTATGTGTGTGTGTGTGGCTGCATGCGTGACGAGTGTGCGCGTAGCACATGCGTATGTATACACACACGCGCTTGTGCATGTGTCGTGTGCAGCAAATGCGAGTGCGTTGTGTATGTGTATGCGCACGCTGCCACTGTGTATATACACGTGTATGTCGACGCTTGCCGTTGTGTCGTGCGCACGTGCGCACGCATTGCACACTGAAGTGCGTACGTCAGTGTACACATATACACACACACACACGATGCGGCACATTTGCTCGCCACAGCCTCGTCCTCGCTTGTGCACTTGGCACGCACCCACACCTCTTACCCTCGTTGTCCCCCCCTCTCACACTACTACACCCTTGCTCACTCGCACACACACACTTTCTCCCTCACACTCTCCTGCAAACGTAGTATGCAGTTGTGTAGGCATTATGACTAGCAGCAAGAGAAGTCTATCTTTGTGTGTATATATACATGAGTTTGTTGTTGTATGTGACGTTGTGTACGTACTGGCGCACATACATGCACGTACGCGTTGTCTGTGCGCGAGTACGCCGCAGAGTAGAAGACGCGCACGCGTGCATGCGTGCAGCAGATGTGTGTACACACACACACACATGCTCACGCAAGCACACAACAAAGAAGGCAAAGCGTGTGTGTGTCTGTGTGCTATAGTAGCGCGACATGTGGACGATATGCATGCGATGGCGTAGCACGATAGCATAGCAGACACAGACACATGCACACACACACACACACACACAGACATGTATGTGAGTGCTTACGCAGAGAGACGAGTGCTTGCGCACATGTACAACATATATGTGTATGCAAGTTGAATAGTGTAGTGCGGTGAGAAGGACGCATGTGTTTGTGTGTGTGTGTGTTGTGCGCTTGTTTGTTATTTCTGCATAGCGTGCATGCACGCAGCACAGAGCTGCATGCCTTGTAGCGAGGCTGCATGGTGTATGTTGTTTATGTACGTTCGTTTACGTGTCGTGTCTGCGTAGCAGCAGAAGCAGCAGCAGCGGTGGTGACGATGACGATCATGTGGCAAGTAGTCGTATACATGTCGTGTGTGTGTGCGTGTGTGTACGTGTGTGTGCGACATACACACATACGCGTGTACATGCACACTGTGTACACGTGCACACAAACACACAAAACACACACACACATGCATGTTTACGTATGCACACACATGCATGTGTATGTGTGTGTATGTGTGTGTGGCACTAGCGTCACGTATTGACTTGTGTATGCACAGCTGCGCGAGCGCAGCAATGGTGACATGACACACATCTGCATACATGCACACGCACATGTATGTATGCATGTATGTGTGTGTCTGTGTATTGTGTATGTCGTAGCATCTATCGACCACATGTGTTGCCAACACGTGCAGTATGTGCACAAATGTGTGTATATACGCGTGTGTGTGTGTATGTGCAACAGTACGCATGTTGTCACCTGCTTGTGTTGCGTACACGTGTAGTTGTGCGAGTAGTCAGTCACACACGTATACATACACGTACATACATTGTCGACGTGTTGTTGCACTTCGCCATGTCACTACGACAGCCGCAGTCGCCGCCGCACACACGCCGTGTCGTGCGCAGTACACCTGTCATGCTCGTCGTCACAACACTGCTGCTGATGCTGACGCTGACGTTGTGCGTACGCGGAGACGACGGCGTCACCGCCACGATGACGACGACGACACAGTCGCCGCCGTCGTCGACACATGCGCAGCGTGACGTGCATGCGACGTCGCATACACACGCAGCAGCAGCCGCCGCAGCAGCAGCAGACGCGAATACAGCGCCCGCCACCACTGCGACAGCTGCCACTGTCGTCAGTAGCAGCTACGGCGATGACGATGTCGCAGAGGCGGCGGCGAGCATTGCCGCGTATGAGCGTCGTACACGCAGCAGTAAGGCGGCCGAGTCGTGTCGTGCGTGTGTGCAGACGGCGCGCATCTTCTTTGCCGAGGTGTTGCCTGACGCGGCACGGCGCTACAGTGCCCTGCTCGCCGCACACCACGCGGCAGCATCGTCGACAGCAACAGCAGCAGACGCGGCAGACGCGGCAGACGCGACACAGCCAGACGCCGGCGCAGCGACGCCTGCACGCAAGCTCACTGGCCACAGCGCCGGCCTGCGACAGCGCCTCGTCGTCGATGTGCACGACGCGGTGGAGCGGCTGTGTGCAATTGCGCGGACGCGACACGCTGAGCTGCCGTCGGCCTCACCGCGCGTCCTCGCCGAGTCGGCGCGGACGCGTCCGCTGCCGCGCGCCGCCCTGCGCGAGCTGGACCACCTCGACGAGCTGGCGGCGTTGTATGATGTGGTGCCGAATGATGATGAGCAGGCCGAGGAGCTGGCGCGACGTCGCAATAGCTTCGCTGACGTGAATGCGATACGAATGCGTGGCAGCGAGTACATTAGTCGCTCGCCGATGCTGCAGCGTGTGGTGCGGCGTAGTGTGTGCGCCGATGTGATGAGCGATGTGGGCGACACACTCGCCGAGGTGGGTCTGCGACGGCTGC
>JAKVQF020000704.1:0-15634 GCA_023091115.2 Trypanosomatidae sp. Fi-14 | reverse complement strand
ACTGATAGCGGCAGGAACCTGCACGTTGCTGCGTGTGCCAGGGGGGCACATGTGCACGAAGGTGTGGCAAATTGAGGGCGTTGTTTTTTGTGAAGTGGTTATGTGTGCTAGTCAAGACGAAAACGTCTATGCACACGCGCAAATTTGTCTCTGTCGACGTACTTGCTTGAAACTTAGCATATAGTTGTTTATGTATATGCACATGAATATTTATATCAAGCACAATCGTACGCAACTTAGTGTAAGCATGTGTATATGCATTAGTTCAGCTTGTTCTCTCTTAACTTTGTTTATGCTGTTGTTTAGTGCAAAACTGTCAAGATGACACACACGCACCCATGAGCGCACATGTGTGTGCAAAGGTAAACTAACACGAAAGCGAAAACACACACGTGCAAAACGATGCACATCGTCAAACTACGTCGTTTTTGTGACTAAATAGTCTGCTTGCACTATGTGTGCTTACCCTAAATGCATTTGCATTTGTTTTGTAAAGTATCTGTACTTGCACTTTTGTTTCTTGCCAACACAACAGTACACATACTGTACATATATGCACATATCAAAACCCTTTCCATATACGGTCGCGCAAGCGGTACAAGCAAAAAACGAAAAATGTAGCACAGCATAGTTGTATATTATCGCTGCACGAGTGAGCTGCAGCAGCAGGTGCAGGCGGCGCAGCGCGAGCGCAAAGTGTGGAAGTCGCAAATGGTCACTTTTGTTAGGCATGCGCAGCGCGACACATCGCGTCCGACTGTTGACGCTCATGTTCAGACTGAGCGTGAGGTGACCGGAGTGCTGCTGCACACCTCACGCTCATTGTCTAACAAGGACAATGTCGACTGGCGTGGCGACGCCAGTGCTGGACAGTCGTTGCTGGAACAGTTGGCAGTTGCGGACGATGCGACAAGTGATTATGCTGCTCGCCGTGACACTACCAACATGACCATTGATACATCATCGACGCTTGCTGCAGCGCGTGTCGCGTCGCAGCAGTTGCTTGAGGAGCGTGAGTTGCATCTGCGTCGCGTTGCGCTGCAGTTGCGTGAGAAGCAGCTACAGTTGCAAGGTGTCGCGGAGAAGCTGCGTAGCGCGTGGGAGCGGCTACGCGACTATGAGCATCACGGTGAGGTGTCTGGCAAATGCACACCCGAGCGTGCCGTGCGCGGCGCAGCTGCAAGTGCTGTTGCGGGTTCAGATACACACGGCATTGTCCGCTCGCCTGCGTGTGTGCATGCAGGCGGTACGTCTGAAGCTGTGACGCCAGCACGGCATAGCGTGCTGGGACAAGACATTGATGCCCATGACGGCGACGCGTCAGACTTCATCACTCAGCGCTTGTTGTCTGAGGTCGAAGCGCGACTGCGCAACGACAGCGCATTCATCGTGCACGACGTTGACCCTGCTGTGCATGAGCGCAGCGAACGCGCGTATCGCAAGCTGACGCGCGCAATGCGGCAGTTGCGGGCACGACGGTGATGTGTTGTGTCTACGTGTGTGCGTGTGCGCGTCTGTGTGTGTGTATGGGTGTGCGTGTGTTTGTAGTGTTGTGATGTATGCCTTGTTTCAGTGCGTGCGCAGAGCACGCGTGTTGCTTGTGCTCGTGTTTGTTTATGTAAGTGTGTAGATCAAACACGTCTGCTGCGCTGCTTTGCTTACTCTGCCATTGTGTGTTTATGTGTATGTGTGCACGTATATGGTAAGACGTAGCCTATACACTAGCTAAAGCTTACAGCGCTATCGTTCCGTAGCAGACTTAATATCATCACTGTACGTACACGTCACACTCGCAAAGAGAGCTAGCATTTTTGACCGTTAGTAGCTGCCGCACGGCTTGAAACACTTGACGATCTCGTGAGGAAAGCAGACACCATGCAGAGCGACAAGTGTGCAGATGGCGCCACATCTGCTGCTGCGGCGTGCCGTGACCACAGTGATGACAAGAGCAGCATGTCGCTGAGCAAAGACAACAGCGGCAGGAGCAGCAGCAGCAAGCACAATGACAGCAACGACGACCATGACACGCTACCCTTTGTCGCGGCTGCAGCTGGTGGTGCTACACTGACAGTCGCGGTAGACGATAAACGATGCGTGACCCCGGCGACGTACACGGTCGATGCACTTACCGGACTTATGACATTTCATGGCAAGCGCGCACTGCGTGCATATGCGCAACTACGGCAGACGTTGTGGCAGCAAGGTCATCTGCCGCACAAACCGTGTCTGGTTGTCTACAAGCATGGTGTGTATGACGTATCCGAGTTTGTGCATGCGCACCCAGGCGGCAACGGCGCGCTTGAGCGCTTCCACACCGGCGACGTCACGTTGGCGTTCCATGACGAGACGCACTATCACGCCCACTCGCGCACTGCACTCAGCATTCTGTGCCAGCATCGCGTTGGCAGCCTCGAGGACAATGCAGACGAGGTGACACTCGATGCTGCGACAGAGGCGACATTGACACGGGACAACAACAACAACAATGACAATGGCAGCCACAAGCTCATGGCAGCGGCGGTGGCAAAAGCAACTCCGCAACGGCCATCGTTGTCTGAGGATGGCGCAGCTGAGTACCCAATCATCACGCCGCAAGCTGTGTTTTACCGCAACTTCACCATTCGCCGTGATCGTGGCATGATGTGGCAGGCAATGAACCTGCCACTTGACCAGTATATCCAGTTTGTGGATCAGCCAGTCTTTCTCATGCAGTGTCGCCTCTTTGATACGAACGCGCTCGAGCTGTTGACGCGTACGAAGCATTGGGTTGTGCCGATATTGTGGCTTCCACTGTCTGCATACTGGGCTTTGCGCGGAGTGCTGCGCGACTACACGCAGCTGAACGAACACTGGGGCAGTCGCCTTGACCGCTACTTGTATTACCCGAACAACAACTGGCTCTTCCACAACTACCCGGCGCCCGTGACGCCGCACATGTCGGCGAGCTATGTGCACACCACAATGCCTGACAGCATTGCACACGAGCAGCTTGCACATGCGCACAATGTGAGCCAGTTCTGTCTCTTCTACCCCATTGCAGTGTTTCTCCTCGGCTTGTTTGCGTGGACGCCGCTTGAGTACTGCCTGCACCGCTTTGCGTTCCACTACGACCGTTTGCTGCCACGCGCGCTAATGGACAATCCGCTAGCCAAGTTTGTGCACTTGACGCTACATGGCATACATCACGTCATTCCAATGGATCGTGACCGTCTCGTGCTACCACCACCACTATTTGCCATTGTATGCTATATACTCTACCACCTGGTCGGTCTGTTTGTCACGGGCAGCTGCCTCGATCTCGTAGCTGCCGGCTTGACACTCGGCTATGTGTGCTACGATGAGATACACTACGCCAATCACCATGTGCAGTCAAGCGTGGCATACTTTATCGACCTGCGACACTACCACCACGACCATCACTACATTGACAGCACACGTGCCTATGGCGTGACCAACAAGTTGTGGGACTGGGTATTCAACACCATGCTACACACAAAGGCATAGTGACATGCATGTGTGTCAGAAGAGCAACGTGCAGCACATGATGTGTGTGTGTGTGTGTGCATATGTATTGTTCAGCGTGCACAGCAGGCATCGTGTCGTCGTCCATGCACGTATGCATGTGAGCACACGTGACCAGCTGTTATCAGCGTGACGATGCGATGTATGCGAGGAAGGAGATGAAAGTGGCAAGACCGAAAGCAGTGTGTGCGTGGTGAACTGAGTGAAGAGAGTCGTGTGACGAAGTGTGCAGCACAACATGGTGCGCTATTGTGTTTGCTTCATTCGCGATGCAGTAGCAACGACACGATGCAGTGAAACGGCATGTGAGCAGGGGCGTCGTATAGCGTTCGTGTACGTGTAATGCTGTGTGCGTGCTTGTTGGTAGTGTGTGGCTGTCGTGTCGGTATTGTGTGTGCGAGTGACTGATAGCGGCAGGAACCTGCACGTTGCTGCGTGTGCCAGGGGGGCACATGTGCGCATTTGTTGCGGTTACTATCGTCTTGTACGGTTTGCTTGTGTGGTGTTACAAATTTTATAGATGATGTTGCCAGTGCGCTTGTGTGTGCGTCATTACATTTACTCGCACGTGTGCGCTTATAGATCGCAGAATTTCGTTTTCTGTTCCGGTTGCACATTGACAACTGCTCCTGTACACATGCACACACATGTCCATGTGCATATATATATTTGTGTTTGTGCGTGCCTTTGTTTACATTACCAAGTTAGTGTATGTATAACGCACACGTTGTCTTTTTATACGAGCGTCTTGCACGCACACCCATCACAAGACATCGACAACAATTTATGAGCGCACATGTGTGTGCAAAGGTACGCGGTGAATACTGCTTGCGTTGTATTTGTTGTATAAGTGTTGCTGAAGCCGCGACCGATGTTTGCTGCACTTCGTACATAATGCAATGTTACGTTTTATGTATACCTTTGCTTGTATGTTGTGTGTTGTCACTCTTTCGTCAACTGCATGCAAAGATGTGTACTTGTTCGCTACATTTTATATATTATAGTGTAGACGCTGCACGCGAGTGTGCAGACGATTGTCGACGTAGTTGCACCCACCTCTTGCTTGTGTGTCAGTGTGTGCCTAGTGTGTGTGTGTGTGTGAAGGCTGACGGCGCAGTACATGTCGTCCTCTGTGGGTGTCGCGGACGGGCTGGGCGACGTCGACGGCGTCGGTGGCGGTCACGTCTCGCTTGGCGGCAGTGATCGTGGCGGTGGTAGCGTCGCTACCATGTCGCAAAGCGATGGCCACGGTAGCGACTCGGTGCCCTCTGCCAGCATGACGGTGACGTCGGCAGTCGCCCTCGAGCAGCTGGAGCACCAGTACGTCGAGGTGATGCGTGTGCTCGCAACGGAGCCGCAGCTGGAGCAGTTCAGGAACGAGTATGAGAAGCTGCATCGCTTGCTGCTCAAGAGCCACGAGGGCGAGAAGCGGATGCTGAGCAAGGCGCGCGAGCTGCGCGCGGAGCTGGACAGTCACCATGCCAAGATTGACACGGCCATGCAGCTTGCCCGCGAGGATGAGGACCGCATTGCCGCGCTGCGCAAGGAGATTGAGAAGGCGTGGGCGATGGCCGACACGGCGCACGCGCGCGAGCAGGAGAGCCGCGAGGCGGTGCTGGTGCTCAAGCAGCAAGTCGCCGAGCTCGACGCGCTCGTTGAGCAGAATGCCGGGCTGTCCATGGGCCAAGAGGCGTACCTGCGCGACCTGCTCGCGACGCGCAAGTCACGCGAGGACGACAATGCGGTGCTGCGGTCGAAGCTCGCCGTTGTCGCGGCTGAGCACCGCGGTGCGGCGCAGTCGCTGCAGCGCGCGCAGGCGGCCGCGGCGGCGGCGCAGGCGATGCGGGACGAGCGCCACGCCGCGTACGAGGCGCTGCTGCGCGATGTTGCCGCGGTGCAGCAGCGCCGCGCCGCGCGCGAGGAGGCGGTGCGGCAGGCGCGCGTTGCACTCGAGCAGGGCGTGCGTGACGCGGAGCAGCGCGCGGCGGCGGTGACCTCGCTGCAGCAGGAGGTGGTGCAGCGCCGCAGCGAGGCCGCCGCGGCCGCCGACGCGGTGGCGGTGCTGCAGCGGCAGCTCGATGAGAAGTCGCTGCGCTGCACCACCGACGCGCAGCGCCTCGCCGCGGTCGAGCAGCAAAACGCCGCGCTGCAGCACACGGAGCTGCCACGCCGTACGGCGCAGCTGACGGAGCGGCAGCGCGAGCTGCAAAAGGCGCGTCAGCACTGCAAGGCGCTGCAGCGTGCCGCCACGACGCAGCAGGACGAGTTGCACCGCCTCGTGCGCGAGCGTGACGCGCTTGCGGAGGCGTCGAACAGCTGTAGCGTGCGTGTCGAGCAGCTGCTTGGCGACGTGGCGGCGCACGAGAAGCAGCTGCGCGGCGCCGAGGCGGAACTGAAGGCCGCGATGCAGAACAAGACGCGTGTGCGCAACACGAAGGAGGCGCGCGCGGGCGAGCGCGTCGCCGCGGAGGGCCGCCGCGTCTTTGAGGAGGGCAAGCGACGCAAGTTGCAGCAGGCGCTGGAGCCGCTGCTGACGAGCAACGAGCAGCTGCGCAAGCACGTGTTTCAGCTCGAGCAGGCGCAGACGCGTCAGGTGACGGCCGCGCAGGCTGACGTGATGGACTACCACAAGCTGCTCGATCGCATCCGCAGCACCCGCAGTGACGCGGCGGCGCTGCGCGAGGTGCAGGCGCTGCACGAGCGCAAGCAAAAGACGCAGCAGGAGCTGCTCGACCGCGTGACGGCCGACCGCAACCGCACCGAGAAGCTGCTGCGCGACAGCGAACTGGAGCTGCAGCAGCTGCAGCACAAGCACGCGAGCAAGCGCGACGAGCTGGCGCAGCTGCACGGCGCCGTCGTCGACAAGGAGGCGTCGCTGCGGCAGCTGCATGTGGTGCAGACCCACGTCGACGACGAGCTCGCGCGCGCCGAACAGCGTGCGGCGCATGTGCGCGACGACGTGGCGGACGCACAGGCCCGCGCGACGGCGCTGCGCGGCGAGGTGGCGCAGCTCTCGGACGTTGTCGCGACGTGTGACGCGCAAAGCGCGCAGCAGCAACAACGACTGCATGCGCTGACGGGTGAGCGTGGTGTGCTGGCGGCGCAGCTGCTCCGCCGCGACGCGGAGCTGCGCCTGCTCTATGACAAGGCACAGCTGCAGCAGAGCGCCCTCGCGCACGGCGCGCGCGACTTGGCCGCGCTGCGTGCGGTGCGTGCGCAAACGCGCGACGAGCTACGCGAGCGTCGCCTGCGCTGCCGCTTGGCGCTCGTGCGACTGCGCTACGTTGCGCGGCTGCGGCAGCGCGAGCTGCGCACGCGGGCGGCGCTGCAGCAGCAGCGTGTGCGCGTGCGTGCGCTGCGCGACGAGGTCGCGCGCACCGCCAATGTGCATCGCTGGCGCACACTCGAGGGCAGCGCGCCGGAGCTGCTGGACGGGGTGGCGAAGGTGCAGCTGCTGCAGCAGCGACTGCTGCGCGTGCACGACGCGACGGCGGCGGCGCGGCAGGCGCTTGCGCAGCGTGCGGCGACGTACGCGACGCTGCGGCGTCAGCTCGCCCGCCTGCCCGGCCCCGAGGCGGCGGAGCAGCTGGCGTTGCTGCATGAGAATGTCAGCAAGCGTGAGGAGCAGCGCAGCGGCATGTGCGGCGAGCTGCACGACGTCGAGCAGCACGCCGAGCTGCTCGCCGAGGAGGTGCACACGCTGCAGGCCGAGCTGGCGCGGGTAAAGCGGCGATACTTTGAGGCCAAGGCTCGCCACGACGCGCTGTCGCGTGAGCGGCGTGCGCTGTGCGAGACTTGGTCAGGGGCGCCTGCGGTGGCGCGGGTGGCGTGGGCGGCGTACAGGCAGGCACGCAGTGCGACGTACAATGGTGGTGGTGGTGGTGCGGTGGTGAGTAGCGGCAACAACAGCAACAACAATGGCAGCTACCCTACGAGTGCTGCGCACGCACAGGACGATGGCGAGTCAGGTGAGCTTGTGCGGCTGTCACAGCGCGGTCGTCATGCACGGCAGATGCAAACGCAGCAGGCGCAGCAGGCGCAGCGCGTCATGGCATCGGAGCAGCAGCTGCTGCAGCTCTTCTCAACTGGTGTGCGTCGGTCCGAGTTTGCACTGCGCAAGCCCGCACGGCAAGCAGGACAACAACAACAGCAGCAGCAGCGTGTGTACGTCGGTGGCGGCTTCCTGCTCACACGCTAGCACACTTGTGTGGTCATGTATAGCATGTATGTTCGTGTGTGTGTGTGCAGTGCGGATGTATAGTAGCGTATGTACGTACGCCTGTCTGTGTGTGTCTGTGTGTGTGTCTACGTATGTGTGTGTGTGTGCACTTTTGCATGTGTACATGTGCATTGACTGACCGCTTGCGCACAACCGCACACACACACTTGCATGCAGACAGCACACATGTTGCGTCGCTGCGTGGGTGTGCCCGTGACGCGCCGCGCCGCGCTGCTCGCGCGGCATGCGTGCACGATACGACGGCATCGTCTACTGCACACAACCGCTACGTCACTGTTGCCGTCTGTGCCACCGCGCAGCTACGCACACGCGGACAAGCACAACAGCAATAGTAGCAGCAGTAGCAGCACGACGACTGCTGCCACTGCCTCGTCGTCTGCAGCACGACGGCAACGACGTCACAACAACAGCAGCAACAGTAACAACAACGCCGCGGCCACGACGATGCACAAGGACGACGTTGACGCAGACACGCGGGCTGCCGCCGAGGCCGAGTTTGGTGTAATGCAGAATATACACATCAAGGCCTACCCGGTGCGAGCAGCCATTGACATTGGCAGTGCGGGGCACATATCCTTGTGTGTCGCGCGCGTCGATGCGGCCAAGGCGGCGGTGCATCAGCTGCTCTACCAGACGCAGCTGCCGCTGCACCTCGAGTCGACGGTGCCACTGCAAAACACAACAGCAGCCGCCGCCGCAGCAGCAGGCGAGGACAACAACAAGAGCAGCAGCAGCAGCGGCGCGTCGTCTTCGCTGTCGTCTGCGTTCGCGGGCGGCGTGTACGGCGATGAGGCCGTGTTTGCGCAGCCCTTCACACTGAGTGAGCGCACCGTGCTCGACTTGCGCAACAAGATGCGAGTAATGCACGGTGTGCTGCGTCGCGACAGCCTGCGTGGGGTGAGCGAGTGCGCGGCGGTGCTGTCGTGGCCGCTCTGCCTCGCCGCCAACGCGGGCGAGGTGGCGGCGGCGCTGAGCCGTGAGTTTGGCATGGCCGTACGCGTCCTCGGCGCTGACTTTGTTGTGCAGCTGCCGTGGCGCTGCCAGGACGACGACGATGGTGGTGCCACCACACGCAGCAACGACAGCAGCAGCAGCAGCAACAACTCACGAGAGGATGACGGCGACGGCGACGAGGACGAGGTGGCGACGCTGGCGTCTGCGCGACGTGACGGCGGCGGCAACAGCAGCCACCACCGCCGCCACAGCGACGATGGTGAGGAGAATGGCCTGAAGGCGTTGCTCGCGCGCACGGCAGCCGCACGCCAACGACGACGACGCGAGCGTCGACAGCAACAAGAGCGACGGCAGCAGGCGATGCACAGCGACAGTGACGCGGTCGCCATGCAGCGCGTACGTCGCCTGCGTGACAGCGTGTTGCACCTTGCCTTTCTCGCACACGCCGCGCTCGCCGAGTGCGTCGTGCCACAGCGCATGCTCGTCGTACACGACGACCCGCAGCGCGGCTTGTCCATCGTCGCCGCGGCCACCACCGTCGCGGAGGACACGGCTGACTTGCTCGAGCGCGCCGGCGACGACGATGACGAGCGCACACGCATACTGCGCGCGTGCGGCATGCATGACGGGGACGTTGCCAGCAGCAGCAGCAGCAGCAGCACAATAAGAAGTGACGGCGAGGTGGTGTGTGTGCATGACGCTGCAGCAAGCGTCACAGCCCTGCACGAACATCGCCTGCCGGCCGATGTCGCCGCCGCGCATCGCTTGTGCATCGTTGACGTACAGCACCGTCACGCGTCGCTCTACTCGGCGCAGCACAGCAGCCCGAACCCGATGCTCGCGAGCGAGTATGCGGCGCTGTGCGAGGTGCTGGCCGGCGTGCTCACACCGACGTTGCCGTCGTGGCTGCGTCGCAAGGCCGCCCTGGGCGGTGTGGTGGTGGGCACGAGCTACAATGGTGGGCTGCTGAACATCGCCGCGCGGGTGGCGCAGCGCGCGCCGATTGCGCGCAGCCACCTCGACGTCCACGCGGCGCACCACTTTGCCGCCCTGACCGATGTCCTGCTCGCGGAGACGTTTCCGTGTGCGCGTGTGGTGCTGCCGGCGGCGGCGCTGACGAGCGCGCTCATGCACGCCCTCGCCACACCGCGCATTGCCTATGTGCCTGAGCTGACGACGGCCGCGGCGCTGCTGCTGCAGCCGTCGCTGTGGGTGTACGATCAGCGTGCACAAGTGCGGCAGCGGCTGCGCAGCGACGCATTTCACTCGTCGCCGCGGCAGCGCAGCTTCACGCGACCGCGCATACGCGAGCAGCCGACGGCGGCCCCGCACGCGGTGCTGCAGCGTGCCGCCGCACCACCGTGGGACAGCACCGACTATGGCAACAGCCTTGCTGGGACGTTGTAGTGTATGCGTGTGTATGTGTATGTGCGTGTGTGTGTGTGCGTGTGTGACGAGCTGTGGTGTGCTCGTGTGCATATTTGCGCGCTGCTTGCCTCGTCAGCGTGCTTGTGTGTACGTGTGCGCAGCTGTTCGTACACACACACACACACACACACACATACATACACATACACACATACACACACACACATACACACACACACACTCATATACATACACATACGCACACCGTATGCGTACATGCGTGTAGACAAACATACACGCAAACATACGCACTAACGGACACACACATACGTATATAGTAGACGCCTTGTTGTAGTAGTACGTGTAGTAGGGTGACGTTGTAGTAGCAGGCAGAGTGTCTGTGTGTGTGTAGACGTCGTCATGCTGCACGAGGGCGATGTCGACAGTGTGCCCACGCCCTTCTTCTCGCGTGCGGCGTCGTCGAGTGAGTTGTCTGCCACGGTGGACGTCGCAGCGGACGCGGAGACGGAGGCGATGGTGCACAACACGCGCAACGACAGCAACAACCACAGCAGCGGCAACAACAACAGACCTGACAGGGCAGACGTAACATTTGTATGTGACGTACAGCACATGGCCAATGGCGACGATGACGCGGTCGCGACGGCCGACGTGCGCGCAGTCGTTGACCGCAACAACAACAACAACAACGTTGACAATGTCGACGAGGATGTGTCGGCGCGGCTGCTGCGTGGCTCGCCGATTGCACATCGCCGCCATCGTCTGCGCGGTGACGCGGCATTGCTGTCGTCGTCCTCCGTGCCGCCGGACGTGACCGCAGGAACAACTACAACAGCCGCCGCCGCAGCAGAAGCAGCAGTCGCCACCAGTGACGCGTGTGCGCGTGCGGACAAGGGCGCTGCTGCGGCGGCTGCGTTGCATGTTGACTGCGCAGCAGCAGTTGTGGCAGACGGCAGCTACTGCTGCAGTCCTGTGCCGGTGACGTTGTACGGCGCCGCACGCGATCTGCGCCGTAAGCGCATCAAGAAGGTCAGTCACTATCTGCTGGGCAGCATGCTGGGCGAGGGTGCGTGCGGTGTCGTGCGCGATGGCATTGACACGTCCGGGGAGCGCAACGGCGGCCACTGCAGCCGCTGCGCGGTGAAGATTGTGCTGCTGCCACGACAGCGCAGCAAGCACAACAGCAGCAACAGCAAGAGTCATGGCATGGGTGGTGCGAGCGGGCAGCTGACGCGCTTTGTTACACAGCGTGAGCGGCAGGTGGCCATCTTCCGCAACGAGCTGCACAATCTGCAGCGCTTCCACTGCCGCTACCTCGCACGCGCGCTCGATGTGTTCACGCGGTATGGCAAGCAGTATGTGGTGATGCCGATTGCCGTGTGCACACTGCACCAGCTTGTGCAGGCGACACGACGTCGTGGCATGGTCGTGTGGCAACAGCAACAGCAAGAGGCAGAAGACGAGGGCGACGACGATGGGCGGCAGTACAGCGACAGAGAGGCGGCAGACAAGCGAAGCGGCGACGACGACGACGACGATGACGATGACGCGAATTGTGCGGTGTCGCGTGCGCGCATTGACAAGACACGCCCTTCGCCGCCTCGTCATCACCACCACCACCGTCGTCGTCATCATCATCGTGGTGGCTCGCACCGCGGGCGCCTCGCACACGTGACGGCAGCCACCACCACCGTCGTCGCTGACACTGCCGCACATTCGCCATCACGGCACAACAACAACAAGAGCAGCAACAGCAACGGCAGCAGACATGGCAACGCGGACAGCGACAGTGACTCGCTCGCATCGACGACGAGCAGCACGCGCACCATTGACAGCTACACGGGCAACGACGAGGACAGCCATGGCAGCAAGCGTCGCACAACAACACGAACAACAACGATGCAACGATCACGACAGCGACACGACAATGGCGACAACGACGATGACGTGACATGCAGTAGCTGCTATAGCAGCACAAGCAACGACAGTCGCAGCGGCAGCCACGCACACGGCGACGCCAGCAGCACAACGGCGTCGTCGATGCAGCTCGAGGTGGTGAGCTCGCCATCGACAATGTCACATACCGCGTTTGGCTGTCGTCACCACAGCTCACTGCACAATCACGGCGGCAACAACAACAACGGCAACAGTGGCGCCGCGGTGCGCTTGCTGCGGCCGCAGACGCACGTCGCCGACGCGCCAGCGCTGCTGACGACGTTGCACGACGTCAGCGAGGCGACGGACAGCAACCACGACAAGGACGCTGTCGTTGACCACGCGGTAGCACAGCAACAAGCGCAGCAGCAGCAACAAGCACAGCCGCAGACAACAGCAACAACATCCTTGCGGCACACGCAACAGCCGCAGGCGCCGCGCTTGTCGCCCACACTCATCAAGGCGCTCATGTATCAGCTCCTCAGCGGTGTGCACTACCTCCATCAGCAGCAGCTCGCACACAATGACATCAAGCCGGCCAATGTGCTGCTGTACGAGAATGGCGTGTGTGTGTTGTCTGACCTCGGTAGTGTGGCGGCCGAGTACGAAGATCAGGGCACACCGCTCTACGCAGCACCTGAGCTGTGCCGCTGCTTTTACGGTGGCGACGCCGACGACGGCGATGACGACGACACGAGCAGCAGCAGCAATAATAACAACGAGGACACGGCGCAGGGGGCGATAGGACGAGGACAAGGCAGTCGTCGATCACCACGTCGTCGTCGTCGCGCCGTCGCGCTCGACGCCAAGGCGTGTGACATGTGGTGCTGTGGCATGGTGTTGTACTACCTCGTCACGGGGCGTGCTGGCCCGCTGCCGGCGCATCGCGTCTATGACGTGCAACTGTCACGACAACACAACAGCGAGGACGACGATGACGGCGGCAACGGCGAGGAGGATGTGGCGGGGTGGTCACCTCACAGCGCACACGTCGACGAGGTCAACGGGCGAGCCAACACGGCGACGACGACGACGCCGTCGTCACAGACGCCGCTGTACAGCTCGCGGTTTGAGCTCTACCACGCCATTGCACAGCAGCGCCAGCCCGTCTGCCTCGACGACGTGCCCGAGTTGTCTGCCACACACCACCGCAGTCCCAGCCATCGTCGCAGCACAGCAGCAGCAGACGACAACGACGACGACAACAACAACAACAACAGTGTGCGTCATCTGCTCGCTGGTCTGCTCGCCATTGACCCCGCGCAGCGGCTGACGGCACACGAGGCGCTGCAGCACCCGTGGCTTGCCCTCTCCTTTCGCTGCACACACGGCGGCAAGATGGCAGCGCGACCGGCAGCGCACAACGAGCAGCCTGACGTCACGAGCAGCACAGCAGTGACGACCAATGGCGGCGCCAACGCCGCCCTTGCCGCCAGCAGCGCCGTCACGCGACGGCGGCATCAGCAGCGACGCGCGCGCGAGGAGGCGGCGATGGAGCGTGAGGTGGCACGTCGTGTGCTGCAGTCGGCGCCGTTCCGCTACATGCTGCACGAGGACCGCAAGCGACACCTGCAGTTTGTCGCCGACTGCTGTCACATCCTCAACGTGCCCTTGCCACGCGAGATACTGTGCGCGGCGAGCGCGGAGCCATACCAAGCCGAGCACCGCCCACTGCTGCTGCAAGATGCGCAGCAGCAACAGCAACAGCTGCAACAGCCGCAGCGTGCTGCCACGGCAGACGCCTCCTCCTCTGCTACTGCTGCAGGTGATGACAGTGATGCGGCTCGTGGCATCGTGACGGGCCGTGTGGTGGGCGCCACGCGCTACCTGCCACGTCGCATGCCGCCCGGCTGCGTCGACGCCGACCTTTTCCTCCCACACGAGGAGGAGAGCTACTACGAGGGCAAGAGTGGCAAGAGTGAGTTTGATGTTTGTTGCCTGCGCGCCAGTCCACGCAAGGTGGCCCTGCTGCGCGAGTATCTGCACAATGTCGTGCTCGTGCAGTGTGGCTACCGCACCGCGCCCGACCCGGCGTACACGTGTGTGCTCAGCCTGCCTGCCGAGGCGCACATGCAGCACCGCACGCAGCGACTGATGACGAGCGACGATGCCGCGTCGTCGTCGTCGTTGTTGTTGTCACGGCCACAGCTGTTGTCCACGCGCGCGGCCACGCCCACAGCAGCTACCGGCGCCGCCGCCACCACCACGTCCGCGGTGCGTATGACGCCACACGCGACTGCGGCAGCGCTGCACGTCGCCACGTCGTCGACCGAAGGAGCAGCAGCAGCAGTTGCAGTCGCGGCAGCAGCGGCGCGGACGCCGTCGTCGACACCAACGCGCAACAACAACAACGACAAGGATGACGAGGTCAAGGCGGTGGCCGTGCATGGCAGCAGCCGTCGTCATCGTGGTGGTAGTGGTGGCAGCAACAGCAGGGTGGCAGTGCCGCAGGAGCGGCCGCAGCTGCCACGTCGCAGCATTGCGACTGCCTTTGCAGCTGCCGCGAATGCAACAACAGCAACACCAGCAGTAGCGATGACGACGACGACGCGCAGCAGCAACTGCAGTAGCACTAGCAGCAGTGGTGGGGGACGTGGCAGCCGCTCGCACGCGTCGACGTCGTACAAGGACGACACGGATGCTGTCATGCGCGAGAGCTCGAAGTGTCTGTGCGGTCTTATGTGACACACAAACACAAACAAACAAATACACATATACAAACAAACGTAACAAGAGACAGTGAGAGGAGGTGACGAGTCGTGTACACACACACACACACACAAATGTATGTGCCGACGTATGCATGACGTGTTGTCGTTTTTGTACGTGTTTGTGCCTTGGTGTTTGCGCACATGTGCGACTGCGTCGCCAGTATGCGTGTACATGCACATGCACTTTCTGTGTGTGTGCGTGCGTGTACCCCTGTGTGGAAGAGGCAAGGTGGCACTGTCTGCATTGCTTGGCTGTAGCTGCATCACACATACGCAACATACGCACATACAAGAAAGCAAGTGCGCATACACACCCGCATTGTGCGTCTGCGTAGTCGTGTTCGTTGTCGACGAGCTTCTGTGCGTGTGCGTGTGTAGACGACCGTGTTTGTGTGTGTGTGTGTGTGCAACACCGCCGCCATGGGTGACACGCAGGGTACGAGCGCGCGGCGTGTGCAGCTCGGCGAGCCATACGAGCAACAACAGCAGCAGCACCCACAGCGACGTGCGTCGGCGCGGCTTGTGCGCACCGCGTACGTCTACGACGACGGCAGTGTTGTCTACACGGACGCGCGCGGTGACGGCGTCGATGACACGCATGGCGGTGGTAGTGGTGTGGTGCTCGGCGAGGACGCCGACGTGTACGCGCGCGGGGCGACGAGCAACGCCAAGGACGGTGGCAGCAGCAGCTTTGCCTCGCCGACGCGTGTGCCCTCGCTGCTGTCGCTCGACCAGGCGCAGCAGCTGCACAGCAAGAGCGCACACGTCAAACACATGCAGCCGCACCACAACCACCAGCATCAGCAGCAGGACGACGAGGTGCAGCAGCAGACAACAAAGCCGCAGCCACGCCTCGGCGACCCGGCGCCGCTGGCGCTGATGG